>SJYQ01091748.1:72549-92176 GCA_006410935.1 Redunca redunca | reverse complement strand
GAGTCAGGTCTTCACATTAGGTGGCCAAAGTATTGGAATATCAGCTTCAGCACCAGTGCTTCCAATGAATATTCAGTATTGATTTCCTTTAGGATGGATTGGTTGGATCTCCTTGCAGTCCAAGGGACTCTCAAGAGTCTTCTCCAAACCAGAGTTCAAAAGCATCAATTCTTCAGCGCTCAGCTTTGTTTAAAGTATAACACATCCATACAAACTACTGGAAAAACCATAGCTTTGACTAGACAGACCTTTGTTGGCAAAGTAATGTCTCTGCTTTTTAATATGCTATCTAGGTTGGTCATAACTTTCCTTCCAAGGAGTAAGTGTCTTTTCAATTTCATGGCTGCAATCACCATCTGCAGTGATTCTGGAGCCCCCCAAAATAAATTCTGCCACTGTTTCCACTGTTTCTCCATCTATTTCTCATGAAGTGATGGGACCAGATGCCATGATCTTCGTTTTCTGAATGTTGAGCTTTAAGCCAACTTGTTGACTCTCCTCTTTCACTTTCAACAAGAGGTTTTTTAGTTCCCCTTCACTTTCTGCCATAACAGTGGTGTCATCTGCATATCTGAGGTTATTGATATTTCTCCTGGCAAACTTGATTCCACTTTGTGATTCTTCCAGCCCAGCGTTTCTCATGATGTACTCTGCATATAAGTTAAATAAGTGGGATGACAATGTAAAGCCTTGATGTACTCCTTTTTCTATTTGGAACCAGTCTATTGTTCCATGTACAGTTCTAACTGTTGCTTCCTGACCTGCACATAGGTTTCTCAAGAGGCAGGTCAGGTGGTCTGGTATTCCTATCTCTTTCAGAATTTTCCACTCCTTAGTCCTCTGGATTTCAGTTTAGTTCAGTCATAAAGAATGACGAAAGAATGGAGACCTCAGGATTTACTCTACCTGCTCTGTTCTCTCCTACAGGATATTCTCCAACTACCTGCTTCCCTCAGCCAAAAACAACAGCTCTTTTTAAGTCATCTTTCTCCACACAAACATCTCCCTCCTTCCAGAAGCTGATAGCCATCACCTCCCCTTGTTTTTCAGCCAACACTGATTGATAGTTTCCACTGTTCCTCAGAGGATCTCTGTTCCCTGCTTGTGTTTAAACAATCCTTTAATTATCATAACACTATATATTGTCTATTTTTCTGCTGGAAACACCCTGTCTACTGACTAACAGCACTATTTCTGACAGAAACATGAATATAGTGAAATATTCTTTCCTATTGGAAAAAAGATTAATAGATAATAATAATAACAAAAATAAACTAATAACTAAGCTTTATTGAGCACTTACTTAATAGATGCCAGGAAATAACTTGAATACTTTTCATACACTGTCATAATCTCTTAGAAATAAATGTGGTATCTATTTTTGTTATCTTTATTTTACAGATGTGGAATCTGTGGAACTTGCCCAAGATCACACAACTAGTACATAGTAAAGAGAGAATTCAACCCAAGAATGATTGACTCCAGCCTGCTCTCTTGACGGGTCCTCAGATAGCATTTGTTAATAGGAAATGGCTAACAGAAGAGAGAGTGCTTCCACTAGAGATGGCTCTGCTTGTCAATGTCATATATAACTTGGTTCTTATGTTGCCAGAACTGATTTTTGAAGAGACACTGGATATATAGATTTTTTTGGTATATCTTTTCCTCATTTCTAAGCTTAAATTTAAGCTCTTACAAAAATAAAAAATAACAAGCAAAACTAAAACAAAAACACCAGAGAAACAGCTGCAACAAAAAACCCAAACAAAAAAACTCACTTTTGGTGGGCCAAATAAAACATTTTACTTGCCAAAAAATGGTCCATTTTACAACCTTCTGAAAGCCTTAAGTTGAAAATCTAATTAATATGTGAGTAACGTTAACTATTTGTGTTTTTTATTAACAGATTTATCTTGAAGTAACTTTCAATAAAGCTGTCTTGAGAACAGCTTCTGTTTCATAAGTTGAAGGTTTTCCGATTCTTTAATTTTCTGTTAGACACAGCTCATTGACGCTGTGACAGCAGAGTTAGTCTTCTATTTTCTGGGCAGTGGTCTTGGAGTAATTTTGGAAGATTATATTCTACACATGGAAAAACTTCTTGATGCCCTGCTTGTTTTCAATTTCTAATGAATGAATTTTGGTATAGTAATAAGTTATTGACTTTGGAATTGGACAGATATGGTTATAGATAACAGCTCACAGCTTATTAACTATTGACCCAGGAGCTCTGTTTCCTCTTCTGTAAAAATTGGAATGACAGTTTCTAATTTGTAGGTTCACTGAATATTAAATGAGATTATGTGTACAAAGCATCTCACACATAATGAAAGTAGGAATGTCCAGTTAAAACCCTAAAACACACATTAATTAGCTGCCTTGTTTATACAAGTTACTTAACCGCTGTGTCTCCCACACCTCTCTGCCTTCTTCAGTGGTTCTCAAAGTTGACTGTGCTTTAGAGTCACCTAGAAAGTTGTTTTACTTTCATGCACTGGAGAAGGAAATGGCAACTCACTCCAGCATTCTTGCCTGGAGAATCCCAGGGGCGGCGGAGCCTGGTGGGCTGCCATCTGCGGGGTTGCACAGAGTGGGATATGACTGAAGTGACTTAGCAGTAGCAGCAGCAGCAGCAGCAGAAAGCTGTTAAAATACAAATTCCTGTGCCTTAAGCCCAGGAATTGTGATTCAGTGGGTCTGGGGAGGGTCCCAATAATTTGCATTTATAACAGGCACCCAAGTGATGTTAATTCTGTTGGTGTGGGGACCAGGCATTGAGGAATCCTACTTTATGTAGTGCTGTTAATAATCCCTCCCTTTTACACAAGTTTGCTAATGAGACTTAAGATATGTAATGTCTATAAACCATATGTCCCCAACTGCCTAGGAATGTAAAGTTCAAGAAATGCTAATTAGTTGAAATCATTATCCTTATTACTTTAAAATATATGTTCCCCTATTTTCTTTGAAAAATATGCTTAAGCATTTATCTGCAGAATTCCTTTTGGTATTTTAATTTTTTCTTTGAAATGAAGCTATTTTTCCATTCATAAGAATGATGCTCAGTGTGCCACCCTGTAAAAATGATATATCTTCAAAAAGAAGGAGTGTTACTTCTTCATAGAAAAAGACCCCTCCATCATCCACAATTTTGTGTATAGAAGTATAGTAAGTAGTTAACTATTCCTGCAACAATGCTATGTAACTCAAGGGTTAAAGCTATACACATATTTTCTGTTTGTCTTTGAATCATCAGGAGCATCTCTATCTTAAAAAATGGGTTAGTTTCAAGCTTCTGGTTCAATGTCCAGTTCACTCTGCTGATCCATTCTGAGGTTCAGATGGAAGGAACAACAGCTACAAGGAGCATGCACTTCTCGTTGTGCTTACAGAGACAGAAGAGGGAAGCCAAAGCCCATAAGTACATGGAAGCACCTTGTTCATGTCACGTCCATTAATATTCAATTGGCCAAAGTAAGTCATCTGTCCACACCCAACACTTATAGTGTCAAGGATACTTTCAGTCACTTCAATGGGAAGTATAGCAAGTCACCAGCAAAAGAAGTTAGGACACAGATAGAAAGTGAGGAATTGAGAACAACAATACAGCCTACTAAAAAGAAGGGTATTTAGAATATTCCAGACACAAATATGCAATATTCCAGACACAAATATTCTAAATAGCCTTCCCTGGTGGCTCACATGGTAAAGAATCCACCTGCAATGTGGGAGACGTGGATTCGATCCCTGAGTTGGGAAGATCCCCTGGAGGAGGGCATGGCACCCACTCCAGTATTCTTGCCTGGAGAATTCTCATGGACAGAGGAGCCTGACAGGCTACAGTCCATGGGGCCACAAGGAGCTGGATGTGACTGAGCGACTCAGGACAGTACGGACATGAATAGTATGGAAAGGGGCAGATTTTCATATACTGTTGTCATTTCTTTTCAGATATAAAATGTTTAGTTTTTTTTTTCTGTAAAATAACTGTGGGACGTTCTGGAAAATATGGTGCACACTGGTAATACAAAGAGAGACTAGCTTCAGTTGGAAAATAGTAACATTTTACCCATTTCTAATAATTTTGTGAGACTGAAGCCCTGCTTAAACTGATGATACTAATCAAATAGATGATCATGATGCTTATCTAGAATAAGAATTCACTAAATAAAAGAGGAATGTTATGTCATATTTTGATGTGCTGCTATAATTGCATGTAAGTATTTTGCATACATCAGTGATTTTTCATCACAGATATATTTGATTTTATCAAAATGAAGAACTTTTGATCTATAAAAGACACCATTAAAGAGAATCAAAAGAAAAGTTTCATGGAGAAAATATTTGCAAATTATGCATCTAAAAAAAAAAACTAGATTCTAACATATAGAAAGAACACAACAATTAGAAAAGAAACAATAGGATTAAAAAAAATTTAGACACTTTAACAAAGAATTAAAAATGAAAACACATTTTTAGTCACTAGAGGAATGAATGGAGAAGGAAATGGCAACCCATTGTAGTATTCTTGCCTGGATAATCCCAGGGATGGAGGAGCCTGGTGGGCTGCCGTCTATAGGGTTGCACAGAATTGGACACAACTGAACTAACTTAGGGCAGCAGCAGTAGAAGAAGAATAAAAATTAAATCCATAATGAAATATCACAGCACCCCTGTTAAAATGTCTAAATGGAAGGATTTAATCATATCGCCTGATAGCTCAGTTGGTGAAGAATCCTCTTGCAATGCAGGAGACCCCGGTTCGATTCCTGGGTCAGGAAGATCCCCTGGAGAAGGGATAAACTACCCACTCCCGTAGTCTTGTGCTTCCCTGGTGGCTCAGCTGGTAAAGAATTGGCCTGCAATGTGGGAGACCTGGGTTTGATCTCTGGGTTGGGGAGATCCCCTGGAGAAGTGAAAGGCTACCCACTCCAGTATTCTGGCCTGGAGGATTCCATGGATTGTATAGTTCATGGGGTCACAAAGAGTCAGAAAAGACTGAGCCACTTTCACTTTTCAATCATATCAAGTGTTGATGAGGACTTGAAGCAGTTAGAACTTTAATGCACTGCTACTAGGAATGAAAAGGGGCCACCACTTTGGAAAACAACTTGGCAGTTTCTTAAGATGTTAATCAGGCATCTGTTATATACATGTCTCAGTCATTCTTCTCCCAAGAGGTATAAAAGTAAATTTCCATGCAAAATCTTGCACATGAATGTTCCCAGCCATTTTACATGTGATAGCCCAAAACTGGAGGCAATTTAAATGTCTATGACAAGTAAATTAGCAAACAAGTTGTCTGTATATACAGTGAAATAGTGCTGCTGCTGCTGCTGCTAAGTTGCTTCAGTCATGTCCGACTCTGTGGGATCCCAGAGATGGCATCCCACCAGTCTCTGCTGTCCCTGGGATTCTCCAGGCAAGGACACTGGAGTTGGTTGCCATTTCCTTCTCCAATGCATGAAAGTGAAAAGTGAAAGTGAAGTCATTCAGTCATGTCCGATTCTTCACGACCCCATGGACTGCAGCCCACCAGGCTCCTCTGTCCATGGGATTTTCCAGGCAAGAATACTGGAGTGGGGTGTCATTGCCTTCTCAAGTGAAATACTACTCAGCAATAAAAATGAATGAACTTTTGATAAAGATAAAATATGGATGAATTTGAAAATAATTATTCTGAGAAAGATGCTAGACTTAAATCACATACTATGTGATTATATATATTTATAAAATTCTGGAAAATGTTAATAAATATTTGTAGTGACAGAAAATATATCAGAAGTTGCCAGGGATTAGAAGAGGGCTGGGAAATTGGAAGGAAGAGGTTGACAAGGGTCATCAAAGAAATTTTTTATTAGATATTCTGTGTTCATTATCATGATTGAGTTGGTACTTTCACAAGTATATATATATATGTCAAAACTTACAAAATTATAAGCTTAAATATATGCTGCTTACTGTATGCCAACTATGCCTCAATAAAGCTGTTAAAGATTTTTAGTAAAATAACGGGCATGATTGATGCTAATTCTAACTATATTGGTCTCAGAATTCATTCAGTAAAATAGTACAAACACCATTTAATGGATAATAAGTTTTATTCTCTCTGGTCTGTACTTGTCTAATGAGACATTGTGGGTATTTTTTTTTCCTTCTGTCAAATATAGCAATGGTTTTTAGGATGCCATTTTTACTAAAGTCAGAGGGCAAATGACTTTTTGTTTGTTAATATGTCTTCTCTTTCTACCTATACCAGTTGATCCAGTGGTTAAGATAATCATTTTTGATAGATCCAACAAGAGGATTCCCCTCCCCATAAACATACAAATTAATAATGCATTTTTCTATCACAGTCATAATACATTAAGAATTCTTAAAACTTTCTAACCTAGTCAGTTATTAGTGAGCATCAGTAGAAAATGCAAAGAATGGTGTGTTCTCTCTTTAATCAGCTTATTATAAAAACAATTTTTATAGCACAAATATGGAACTCTTACTTATTTCCATTGCTTTCTACAAGATTAGTAGCAGATAATTAAATTCAAAGGAGAAGTAAAATAATAATCTTAAGAGCATGTAAATGTAGAGAAAAGTAATATTACTTTTTGAAAATGTATCTTGCTGAAACAGCTGTTTAGCATTGTATTAAGACCTGGTAGAGTATACATCTGGAGAAGGCAATGGCACCCCACTCCAGTACTCTTGCCTGGAAAATCCCATGGACGAAGGAGCCTGGTAGGCTGCAGTCCATGGGGTTGCGAACAGTAGGACACGACTGAGCGACTTCACTTTCACTTTTCGCTTTCATGCATTGGAGAGGGAAATGGCAACCCACTCCAGTGTTCTTGCCTGGAGAAATCCCTGGGATGGGGGAGCCTGGTGGGCTGCCGTCTATGGGGTCACACAGAGTCGGACACGACTGAAGTGACTGAGCAGCAGCAGCAGCAGAGTATACATCTATTAATCCAGAAAGCCAACAAGTAAAAATATAGAATTTTTTCAGTTCAGTTCAGTTCAGTCACTCTGTTGTGTTTGACTCTCTGCAATCCCACAGACTGCAGCATGCCAAGCTTTCTGTTCTTCACTAACTCCCAGCGTTTTCTCAAACTTATGTCCATTGAGTTGGTGATGCTAAGCAGCCATCTCATCCTCTGTCACCTCCTTCTTCTCTTGCCTTCAATCTTTCCCAGCATCAGGGTCTTTTCCAATAAGTCAGTTCTCCATATCAGATGGCCAAAGTATTGCTGTTTCAGTTTCAGCATCAGTCCTTCCAATGAATATTCAGGGCTGATTTCTTTTAGAATTGACTGATTTGAACTTCTTGCAGTCCAAGGGACTCTCAACAGTCTTTTTCCAACACCACAGTTCAAAAGCATCAGTTCTTTGGCACTCAACCTTCTTTATGGTCCAACTCTCACATCCATACATGACTACTGGAAAAACTATAGCTTTGACTAGATGGACCTTTGTTGGCGAAGTGATGTCTCTGCTTTTTACTACGCTGTCTAGGTTGATCATAGCTTTTCTTCCAAGGAGCAGCGTCTTTTAATTTCATGGCTGCAGTCACCATCTGCAATGATTTTGAAGCCCCGCAAAATAAAGTCTGTCACTGTTTCCACTGTTTCCCCATTAATTTGCCATGAAGTGATGGGACCGGATGCCATGATCTTCATTTTTTGAATGTTGAATTTTAAGCCAGCTTTTTCACTCTCCTCTTTTACTTTCATCAAGAGGCTTTTTAGTTCCTCTTTGCTTTCTATCATATCTGGTGTCATGCACAAAGCTGAGTTTATTGATATTGCTCCCAGCAATCTTGATTCCTGCTCTGCTTCATCCTGTCCAGCATTTTGCATGATGTACTCTGCATATAAGCTAAATAAGCAAGGTGACAATATACAACCTTGATGTACTCCTTTCTTAATTTGGAACCAGTCCATTGTCCCATGTCCAGTTCTAAAAGTTGCTTCTTGACCTGCATACAGATTTCTCAGAAGGCAGGTGATGTAATCTGGTATTCCCATTTCTTTAAGGATTTCTCAGTTTGTTGTGATCCACACAGTCAAAGGCTTTAGCATAGTTTATCTAAGCACCATTGTGTCCAACTCTTTGTGACCCAATGGACTACTATAGCTTTCCAAGCTCCTCTGTCCATGGAATTCTCCTGACCAGAATACTGGAATGGGTAGCCATTCCCTTCTCCAGGGAATCTTCCCAACCATGGGTTCAAACTCAGGTCTCCCTCATTGCAGACAGATTCTTTAACTTCTGAGCCACCAGGAAACCCATACAATTTCTTACCTTATAAAATTTTATCGTTTAGTTTAATTTTACTTCAGAAATATAAAATAAAACTGTATCCAAGAGTCAATATCAGTTAAGTTTTTTTTTAACAGTTCAGTTTTATTAGTTTTATTTTCTACTTCTAAATTTATACAACTACAATTACTTGTTGATTAACTCAAATTAGTGACAACACTTTAGGTAATGTATGAACACTTGTGTATCTTGGAGAGAGTCAGAATTACATAGCTAGGAAGAGCCTTAGAGTTATAATTCTGATGTCAAGTGCATGTTATTTTGTTCTAGTTATTATTTGAACACTGTTAATCCATGTATGATATATTTGACAAATGTCAATTAACATGAATGTTCAATTAACCAAGAGACCCAATTTTCTGATTATTTTTGGATAAATGGGTGCTTACTAAAATTTATGTACTAATTTCTATATTAGTTACCATGAATGCAACTTTTATTATCTGTGTACCCATGCCTAATGAAAATTAAAGATCTCTGACCTGGAATTCTTTCTGTCTTTTGATAAAGTTTCCCCTGATAATGCATATCTTAAGAGTCAAAATATAGACTTTTGCCAAACATAGGATTTACAGTAGAGATTTTTATAACATTTTATTAGTAATGCTTTATGATTTTTTGTTGTTGTTCAGTCACTAAGTCATCTCCAACTGTTTGCAATCCCATGGACTGCAGCATTCCAGGCTTCTCTGTCCTTCACCATCTCCCAGATGTTGCTCAGACTCTTGTCAACTGAGTCAGTGATGCCATCCAACCATCGTTCCCTCCTCCTCCTGCCTTCAATATTTCCCAGCATCATGGTCTTTTCCAGGGAGTCGGCTCTTCGCATCCGGTGGCCAAAATGTTGGAGCTTCAGCTTCAGCATCAATCTTTCCAGTGAATATTCAGGGTCGATTCTCTCTAGGATTGACTGGTTTTATCTCCTTGCTATCCAAGGGACTCTCAAGAGTCTTCTCCAACATCACAGTTTGAAAGCATCAGTTCTTCAGCACTCAGCCTTCTTATGGTCTGACTCACATCTGTACATGACTTTATGATCTTAAATATATGTATTTTATTAAGCTTCATACTTGCATATTGTATATGTTATTAAACTTTGTCTCTCAGGCGGGTAATACTGCCCCTCATTTGCACAAAATCCGTTAGTTATAGCCTCCTTCTTCTTGCCTCACCAGAACTAGCCTAATCAGCTAGTATTTCAGGACCAGCTTGCCGAAGTCCTATAGGTAATCTCTGGGAGTTGGTGATGGACAGGGAGGTCTGGCGTGCTGCGGTTCATGGGGTCACAAACAGTGGGATACGACTGAGAGGCTGAATTGAACTGAACTGAACTGAACTTGTCGAAGACCCTACTCTGTGTTTTGAACCACTCTATATATAGTCTCTTCTAGGGTTTGATAATTTCAATATATTGCCTTTATTCTTATAGTTCTTCTGAAGGTTGTTGTTCACTCTCCAATAATTATCTCTGTGATAATTTCATTTGTATTTTTTGTGTTTTAAACTTTCCAACACTTATGTAGCTAATTCCCTATGTAAATTTCTCTGTGTTGAAATACTTATATGACTTTTTCTTTTATCCTAACTAGACATACTGTGTACATGAATATGCTTCTAGATGACTTTAAAATATAATCTCTAATAATCAATTAGCTTTATATTCTATATTAGAATTATCATTAAAATTATTTTATGGTGCACGAAACTCTGGAAAAATTCTTCTGTAGAGATTCAAATGAATTTAATTATATATATTATTTATAAAGAAGCCAATATCAGTTTAATTAGTGCTCGTCACAGTGCAGATTTCCCATTACTGTCATGTTCTCCTATGAATCTTCAGTCATTTTAAGAAGTTCAGTATTTCCAGGTCACCAGTTTTCCTTTTCAAACTTCTTCTTCTGCCCTATTTTTGACTTGTCAGCTGTAATTGCCATCTTTTATAACTCATTTTTCCTTGTTAATCTTTCTTCAGTTAGCTTCTAAGACAGCACACATGTAGATTTACTCTAAACTTATGGGCTGCCTCTTCTTATCTCATGTTTTTTTTTTTTTTTTTGGTTTCTCCTCATATAGCTAACTTACAATATACCCCTGACCTCTCTCTCAAAAAATATATACTCACTCCTTTGAAAAATTCATCTAATCTCAAATGAATTGTACACCAGTAATTTGCTGCTGTCAATGGGAGTTTGTTTAGTAACTTTCCTGGACTAATTGTCTAATGTGTATTCCCCTTCAGGTATCATTTAATCACTTGCTTTTGTTTAGTTGTTAAGTCCTGTCCAACTCTTTGTGACCCCATGGACTGCAGCACTCCGGGTTTCCCTGTCCTTCATTATCTCCTGGAATTTCCTCAAATTCAGGTCCATTGAGTCTATGATGCCATCCAACCATCTCCTCTGTTGTCCCTTTCTTCTCCTTCCCTCAATCTTCCCCATCATCATTGTCTTTTCCAGTGGGTGGGCTCTTTGCATCAGGTGGCCAATTATTGGATTGTCAGCCTCAGCATCAGTCCTTCCAATGAATATTGAGGGTTGATTTCTTTTAGGATTGACTAGTTTGATCTCCTTGCTGTCCAAGGGACTCTACTCAGCCCTGAGTCAACAGTCTCCCATTTTGTCCTCACTGCTGAGCTCTGTGTGTGTTGACTCTTGCCTGCCACCCACTAGCAGTTCATAACTCTCAGCTTTTAGTTCTTGAAATGACCCCGCCATCAGCTAGAATGGAGAGATTCAGGCCTCCTCAGGTCGTTTCTGTCATGCTCTCAGCTCTGCATATAAGATGGCCTCCTACGTTCTCTAGGAATTCGTTGGAGCTTTTGAAAGTCTCTTAAGGACTCCTGATTCACGAGATCCTCATTTATGGTTTTTTGCCAGCTTCTTTTATTTACACCTATTTTGGCATCTCAAGTAGATGAGATTTAAGCAATCACTGCTTATTGTTTTTGACAAATGCCCTGGGGCTAAAGCTTTTCCAACTGAAGGAGGTAAAGGCAGGTCAAATAATGACAGGTCTGGCAAATGAGGTGTTTCTGTGGAGCTGACACAGGTGTTAAATAGTGAAAATGCACTGATAATGGGGCTTTATGGAGAGAACCAAATCCATCTGCCCACTTCATTGGCCACTCCAGTGTTGTTTTTAACAGTTAAGGTGGTTGCAAGGTAGCAGATATTTGAGGATATCATAGAACCGAGAAGCTGGAGATGGTAGTAGAGCAAATTAACATGCCCAGAGTCCACTGTTCTTACAAAGATTTCAACCATTTAAAAAAAAAGCTCATTAGATGGCTGAAAATCTTTGGTTAATTTTGAGAGGTTCTTTCTTTCTTTTTTTTTTTTTTTTGAGTTTAGTTCTTTTACAATGTTGTGCTAGTTTCTACTGTACAGCAAAGTGAATCAGTTATAAATATACATGTATCCCCCTTTTTTGGATTTCCTTCCCATTTAGGTCACCACAAAGCACTGAGTAGAATTGCCTGTGCTACACAGTAGGTTCTTATTAGTTATCTATTTTATACATAATATCAATAGTTTTATATGTTAATCTCAATCTCCCAGTTCATCTCACCTCTGACCCCCCTTTCTTCCTTGATGTCCACACATTTGTTCTTTACATCTATGTCTCTATTTCTGCTTTGCAGATAGGTTCATCTGTATCATTTTTTTTCAGATTCTACTTGTATGTGTTAATATACGATATTTGTTTTTCTGTTTCTGACTTTATTCTGTGTGCCAGCCTGAGAGGTCTTAGAAACACTAATTTTGACCATTATTTTGGCATAAAACAATAAATTTTTTTTCTCTCACAGTTCTGAACATGTAGGTCTTCCCTGGTTGTTCAGATTGTAAAGAATCCTCCTGCAACAAGGGAGACCCAGGTTTAACCCTTGAGTCGGAAGGGAATGGCCACCCACTCCAGTATTCTTGCCTGAAGAATTCCAGGCTTCCAGAGGAGCCTAACAGTCTACAGTCCATGGGGTCATAAAGTGTTGGACACAGCTGAGCAATGAACACTTTCACTTTTTCTGAAGATGTGAGGTCTAAAATATAGTTGTTGGCAGGAGAAGTGTTCTGTTGATGCCTCCACATGACAACTCTTCTCTGCTTCTTAGTTTCTGGAAGTTTCTAGGAGTCCTTGGAATTTCTTGGCTTATAGCTATATCACTCCAATCTCTGTCCCCACTGCTGTGGTCTTCCTCCTTGTTCTCATCTGTATCTTCAAGTCTCTTCTTATAAGACCACAAGTCGTACTGCATCAGGGCTCACCTTAATCCAGCATGACCTCTTAACTTGACTACATCTGCAAAGACATGGTTTCTAAATAAGGTCATGATCACAGTTACCAGGGGTTAAGACTTTAAAATAACTTTGAAGAGGACTCAGTTAAATCTACCATTTTCTTTTTTAATGTTTTCAGGATCTGGATTTGTGACTTTTTTGCCCCCTAAGCACAGTTTTATCTGTGTCTTAACAAGTTTTGCCTTTCCATACTGATCCTGGGATTCTCAAGGCAAAAATACTGAAGTGGCTTGCCATTCCCTTTTCCAGTGGACCACGTTTTGCCAGAACACTCCACTAAGATCTGTCCATCTTAGGTGACCCTACACAGCATGGCTTATAGTTTCATTGAGTTAGACAAGGTTATGGTCCATATGATCAGTTTGATTCATTTTCTGTGATTGCGGTTTTCTTTCTGTCTGCCCTTTGATGGATAAGGATAAGAGGTTTATGAAAACTCTTAAGTCCTAAGGGAAATTAGTCGTGAGTGCTCACTGGAAGGACTGATGCTGAAGCTGAAGCTCCAATACTTTAGCCACCTGAATGGAAGAACTGACTCATTGAAAAAGACCCTGATGCTGGGAAAGATTGAAGGCAGGAGAAGGGAAGGACAGAGGATGAGATGGTTGGATGGCATCATTGACTTGATGGACATGAGTTTGAGCAAGCTCCAGGAGTTGGTGATGGTCAGGGAAGCCTGATGTGCTGCAGTCCTTGGGGTCGCAGAGTCGGACATGACTGAGTGACTGAACTGAATTAACAAGTTTTATTGTGTATTATCTCCATAATCCAAATCCTCTGATTCCAACTGTGGTTTATTCTTTAGCTCATTAGTTTCTTAGAATGTATTGTTTTATTTGTAAACACATCGAGATTTTCTGGCTGTCTTCCTATCATTGATTTTCTGCTCCATTCCTCTGATCACAGATCATACTCTATTATTTCATCCTTTGCAATAGGTTGAGAATTGCTTTATGGTCCAGCACATGGGTCAGTTTGGTAAATATTTTGTGTGTATTTGGAAAGAATTTGAGTTCTGTAGTTTGGGAGTACATATTCTACATAGATTTTGATTAGGTCCATCTTGTTATATATGTAGGTGAAATCTTTGATATTTCTGCCGAATTTCATGCCCCCTTGTTTTATTAGTTACTATGAGAGGTGTCTTAAAATCTTTAATTGTTTTTTAAATGGACTTTATTTTTTCTTTTAGTTCTTTCAGTTTTTGCTATCTTTGGGGCCATGTCATTTGGGGCCATGTATTTGGCACTTCAATGTAGAAATAATTTTGACAATTTGTGCGCGTGTTCTGATATGTGTCTGGAAGACAAAATTTTTAGACGTCCTTACTCTAACCATTCCATAAGTCCTGTCTCACAGACATTATTTTGATTTCTTAAAATAATACTTTTTTTTTTTTTTTTACTTTCTCATTTTATTCAATGCTAAACAGTATACAGAAATTTCCAACTTCACTTTGTGAGCTCTGATAAAAGTGGCAGTATTAAATGACTTCAGGTTGATGTGGGGATGGTGGAGGTGATAGTTTAGTCTCTAAGTCATATCTGACTCTGGGAGCCCAGGGATTGTAGCCCACCAGGTTCTTCTGTCGAATTTTCAGGCAAGGAAACTGGAGTGAGTTGCCATTTCCTCCTCCGGAGCATCTTCCTGACCTAGGGATAGAACCCATGACTACTGCTTTGCAGGCAGATTCTTTACCACTGAGTTATTTGGGAAACCATTGGGGATGAAGCACTAAAGATTTTACCTTTGATTTAAATAAAGCTAAATGGAGATGACTGGATATATGTTTTACTAGAAGAAATCTCATTTATTATATGTTTCTGTGGAAGAAACTGTGGGCTCTTGAATACATCCAGTTATATCTTTCTTTCATTTACTGAGACTTCAGTTAGAGGTTTATCAGCATTATTCTGTGACAACACAGAAAATAAGCCAAACAAACTTATAAACACATAGAGTTGGCACCCCACTCCAGTACTCTTGCCTGGAAAACCCCATGGATGGAGGAGCCTGGTGGGCTGCAGTCCATGGGTTCGCAAAGAGTGGAACACGACTGAGTGACTTCTTTCACTTTTCACTTTCATGCATTGGAGAAGGAAATGGCAACCCACTCCAGTGTTCTTGCCTGGAGAATCCCTGGGACATGGAGCCTGGTGGGCTGCCATCTATGGGGTCGCACAGAGTTGGACACGACTGAAGCGACTTAGCAGCAGCAGCAGCAGCAGAGTTATTTAATGATAAAATGATAAAATTACATCTTATATCCTAGTGTTGCATCTAGACTTATTTCTGGGAAAGACTACAAAGGTATTTGTATGATTTTCTAGGAATAATACACATTAGACACAATCTGCTAATTCCAGTTGCTTCTAATGAAAATTAAGTAGTATTATCTATGTATTATATATGTGAGTGTGAAGGCACTTTTTGGTATAGAGGGATTTTTCTGATAGTATCTCCTTGGTTTAATAAGGTGGAAATAACCATAAAAATCTTAAGTGGACCAGATGCACATTCAGTGATAGATAAACATGCAGGCAAATTTCATTTTCTTTAGATCTGGTTTGCTCTAAAGTAATGTGATTCTCAGGCTTCCCAGGTGGTGCTAGTGGTAAAGAACCCACCTACCAATGCAAGAAACATAAGACACATGGGTTTGATCCCTCCGCTGGGAAGATTCCCCTGGAGGAGGGCATGGAAACCCACTCCAGTATTCTTTCCTGGAGAATCCCATGGTCAAATGAGCCTGGCATGTTACAGCCCACAGGGTCACAAAGAGTTGGACATGACTGAAGTGACTTAGCACAGGAGACACAATATGGCTCTCAAGATTTATCCAATTCATGACCTAGAGCGGTAGGACTGGGGGGCAGTGGGAAGGAGGTCCAAGAGGAAGGATATATATGTATACATATAGCTGATATACTTTGTTGTACAGTAGAAACTAACAATATTCTAAAGCAGCTATACTCAAAAAAACAAAACAAAACAAACAAACAAAAAAACACCCCACGTCACTAAGTTTAAAGAAGGTAGGGCTTTAGGACAAAAAATACAGTTGATGGTATGATATATTTATTCCCCTCAAAAATTTCCTCATCATATGTTTCTTAGGGCCACTAAGTTTCTTTATTCACCCTGAACTGACGAGACCAAGATTTCATGGACCTCTTGCCTCGATTACTATTATATTCCATGCTTTGGTCTCCTGTTTCCTGCTGCATCTAAGACATCAGTCTATCAGATGGATGAGCATGAACGACTAGAATATTTGAGAGAATAAATTTACCAATAACCTCTTTATCATTACCAAGAGTTTGTGACTATATAATAGATGTAATTCTTTCGTATGCTGAGCTGAAGCTCCATTGCCAACCTTAGAGATATTTCTCCACATATTAGATTTTTTAAGATGTATGCAAAGGTCATGTTTTTCTTTTTATTAAAACCTCTCATGTGGCCTTTTGCCATATTCAGAGTATAGTCCAAAATACTTTTATGCTTCATAAAACTCTTCATTATCCAACCTCTGACCTCATGTCCTGCTGCTGTCTACCACACTCACTCTGCTGCCTGAGTCAAGTTGACATCCTCATGGTCCATGAGCAAAGCAAGCTAATAGGCGCGTTTGCCTTCTCTGCTTCCTCTGATGGAACATTCATCTCCAATAGGCTTGTGTGGCTTATCACCTCACCTCATTGAGGTCTCTACTTAAATGTCACCTTTTCTACAGAGATTTCTCTGCCGTCTTATCTAAAATAGCAGGTAGTGGTCTATGTAGGAAGAAAATGAGTAAAACTGGGTGCTGAGATAAAGACTTTCTCAGTCTGTGAGGAGATACTGCCTGGGTGGAATGTAAGGTGATATTTAAGCCAAGGACAGACTGACGAGGAGTTAGCTTTGTGAAGATATTTTATAGATACTGTTCCCAACAGAGGATAGACTGCGAAATAGGCCACTGCCTCAGGTTTCGACACCAGTGAGCTTTTCTCCCTATATTAATTCTATCTAAAATGTTCCTCTTTCAGGCTTGTCCATGTATTACCTGACTTTGAAAATCCAACTTAAATGTCACCTCTTATCTGAAGACTTTCATAGCCTTTTGTATGAAAGGTCTGCACTCCCTGGGCTTCTATGTCTAATGTTTTGTCAAGTGCACAGTGTTTAAATGGGATATATGTCTAACAAAGCTATGTAGAAGCTAATGTGGCTCTCATTTTTGTTAATCAAAGGTGGATTTATTTACATGTTTCACTTGAAACAGAATTATTTTCTTTGGCTAAAATATTATGCCACATCTTCATATATAATTAAAAATAAGTTATTAAATAAATTTAGGAAGGTTCAAGAATGTTCTGATTTATCCTGAGACAACATCTATATTTCTATGTGTGTGTGAATCTCTGTGTACATGCTTGTGAATAGAGAGATTTCATAAAGTCTCAAAATATAGACAACTATACACAGTATCATTGGATATTATAGTACAGACTGTAAATAATTAAAATATTATCTATATTTCCAGATTATGTGGGCACTTTATATATAATTTACTTTGAAAAAATGCATATATGTGTGAGTGTTCAGAAGAGTGTGTGTGTTTATGTGTGTGTGTGTGTGTGTGTGTGCGCGCATGTGTGCATATAGGCATACTCTCTCTCTGGCTTTGCCAATATCCTGAACTTAGTCTGACTGTTGGGGAATCTAACAAGACAGATGTTGATAGATATACAAAGAAAACAAAGATTCAGGGCAAAGCAATCAGAAGGAAATTACTGTGGGATAACAAGTAAAACAGCCAAACAGTATTTTTAGTGTTTGATGATAGCAACCTTCCAGATGAAGAATGATTAAGATTGAAATTTAAGCATTTCAGATACATGCAAAGACTGAAAAGCCTATTGCAAGAAAAATAAATAAATAAAAGGAACATGAGTACAGGATGTAGTAAAATTCAGCTCATATATTGTGAATGAAGAACAGCACAAAATACAAAATTTGTACTGCACTTAAGATGATAGGAAAATTCAGAACAGACCAGCATAGAGACATTTTCTCATAGAATACTAATTTCAGTCTTTTCAGTTTCTTAAAGAAGTAGTACTAGGATTCTGTCAAAAAATTCCTGCATATACCATTTTATATCATTATATCTATTCATTCTTAAATTTACATACTGTAGTATTAAAGTCTTTTCTAGTGTTTAGGTTGAACCATTAAACATGTGTAATGAAGAGAAAGATGATTCTTATTATTGATAAAAATCATTCTTTACTATCCACAAACTTTCTAGTAACTGTAACTCCAGGTCGGGACTTATATTGAAATGTTATTTATTCATTTGGACTTTTTACATGAAAATTCTTGTTTTCTAGGTTTCTTAATTGAGGATGTCTGGATTCCAATTGGCTTTCAAGCTTTGTGGCACTATTCAAATGATTTATGTTTTCTAAGTTTTACTTTCCTAATAATTGAAGGATAAGTATCCAAAGTATCTAAAATGTTATGATGTGTTTGTGAGGATCAAACATGATAAATGATATAAAGTATTTGTCCCAGTACATGGCACATATCAACTTTTCAAAAATATCATTATCATTATGAGTATTAACATACGTACTCATGCTACTTATTCATATGTAAAGTGAGTTTGTATTTTTTGTCTGAGAAAGAAAATATAAATAAATGTGTTCATTAAGCTATTTAATACCAACTAAGATAATTCTTGAATGAAATCTTTCTGAGTTTGTTTACGATTATGTGTAGAGTGCTTCACACAATGTCTTGCACTAAAATATTTGCTCAATTGAATCAAGCTGCTATTCTATTGATTTATTAGAACAATTGCATATCTAAATATTTATTTTTTCCTTGAAAGCCAAATTTTGCTTTATAATGTACTATTTATACACCTGTTTATTTTTTTACTTGCTTTGAATATAAATACAGTTGATCCCTATCAGTTCAGTTCAGTTCAGTTGCTCAGTCGTGTCCGACTCTTTGAGACTCCATGAGCTGCAGCACTCCAGGACTCCATGATCATCACCAACTCCCAGAATTTACCCAAACTCATGTCCATCGAGTCAATGATGCCATCCAACCATCTCATCCTCTGTTGTCCCTTTCTCCTCCTGCCCTCAATTTTTCCTAGCATCAGGGTATTTTCAAATGAGTCAGCTCTTCACATCAGGTGGCCAAAGTATTGGAGTTTCAGCTTCAACATCAGACCTTCCAATGAACACCCAGGAGTGATCTTTTTTAGGATGGACTTGTTGGATTTCCTTGCAGTCCAAGGGACTCTCAAGAGTCTCCTCCAACACCACAGTTCAAAACCATCAATTCTTTGGCACTCAGCTTTCTCTATAGTTCAACTGTCACATCCATACATGACTACTGGAAAAACCATAGCCTTGACTAGACAGACCTTTGTTGGCAAAGTAGTGTCTTTGCTTTTTATTATGCTGTCTAGGTTGGTCATAACTTTCTTTCCAAGGAGCAAGCATCTTTTAATTTCACCATCTGCAGTGATTTTGGAACCCAAAAAACTAAAGTCATTCACTGTTTCCACTGTTTCCTCATCTGTTTCCCATGAAGTGATGGGACCAGATGCCATAACCTTAGTTTTCTGAATGTTGAGCATTAGGCCAACTTTTTCACTCTCCTCTTTCACTTTCATCAAGAGGCTCTTTAGTTCTTCTTCGCTTTCTGCCATAAGGGTGGTGTCATCTGCATATCTGAGGTTATTGATATTTCTCCTGGCAATCTTGATTCCAGTTTGTGTTTCTTCCAGTCCAGCATTTCTCATGATGTACTCTGCATATAAGTTAAATAAGAAGGATGACAATATACAGAAACTTAACAAATTCCATAAATAATAGTTTTATGTTTAATGCAGATACTATTGAAATATCTACACAAGGAAGAGTTCTCTGCTATATTTTGAATGATATATAACTGTTTTTCATGTTTATTTGGAGGATGCAAAAAATAAACCACGTGCTAAA
>SJYQ01091748.1:46117-67808 GCA_006410935.1 Redunca redunca | reverse complement strand
CAACACCACAGTTCAAAACCATCAATTCTTCGGCGCTCAGCTTTCTTTGTAGTCTAACTCTCACATCCATACATGACTACTGGAAAAACCATAGCCTTGACTAGACGGACCTTTGTTGGCAAAGTAATGTCTGTGCTTTTTAATATGTTGTCTAGGTTGGTCATAACTTTTCTTCCAAGGAGCAAGCGTCTTTTAATTTCATGGCTGCAGTCAGCATCTGCAATGATTTTGGAGCCCCCCAAAATAAAGTCAGCCATTGTTTCCCCATCTATTTTTCATGAAGTGATGGGGTCAGATGCCATGACCTCATTTTTCTGAATGTTGAGTTTTAAACCAACTTTTTCACTCTTTTCTTTCACTTTCATCAAGACACTCTTCACTTTCTTCTGTAAGGGTGGTGTCATCTGCATATCTGAGGTTATTGACATTTCTCCCAGAAATCTTGATTCCAGTTTGTGCTTCATCCACTCTGGCATTTTGCTTGATGTACTCTATATGTAAGCTAAATAAGCAGGGTGACAATATATAGCCTTGACATACTCCTTTCCTAATTAGGAACCAGTCTGTTCCATGTCCAGTTCTAATTGTTGCTTCTTGTTCTGCATACAAATTTCTCAGGAGGCAGATCAGGTGGTCTGATATTCCCATTTCTTTCAGAATTTTCCAGTTTGTTGTCATCTACACAATCAAAGGCTTTGGCATAGTCAATGAAGCAGCAGTAGATGTTTTCCTGGAACTCTCTTGAACATTCTCTTTAATGGGTGAATTTAACTCAGATGACCATTATATCTACTACCGTGGGCAAGAATCCCTTGGGAGAAATGGAGTAGCCCTCCTAGTCAACAAAAGAGTCTGAAATACAGTACTTGGATTCAATCTCAAAATGACATAAGGATCTTTGTTCATTTCCAAGGCAAACCATTCAATATCACAGTAATCCAAGTCTATGCCCCAATGAGTATTTCTGAAGAAGCTGAAGTTGAACAGTTTTATGAAGACCTACAAGACCTTCTAGAACTAACACACAAAAAAGATGTCCTTTTCATTATAGGGAACTGGAATGCACAAGTAGGAAGTCAAGACTTACCTGGAGAAAGAAGTAAATTTGGTCTTGCAGTACCAAATGAAGCAGGACAAAGGGTAACAGAGGTTTTCCAAGAGAACACATTGGTTATAGCAAACACCCTCTTCCAACAACACGAGAGGACTCTACTCTTGGACATCACTAGATGGTCAACACCAAAATCAGATTGATTATATTCATTGCAGCCAAAATAGAGAAACTCTATACAGTCAGCAAAAACAAGACCAGGAGCTGATTATGGCTCAGATCATGAACTCTTTATTGCCAAATTCAGACTTAAATTGAAGAAAGTGCAGGAAACCTCTAGGCCTAAATCAAATCTCTTACAATTATACAGTGGAAGTGACAAACAGATTCAAGTGATTGGATCTGATAGACAGAGTGCCTGAAGAACTATGGATAGAGACTTGTGACATTGCACAGGAGGCAGTGATCAAGACCATGCATAGAAAAAGAAATGTCAAAAGGCAAAATGGTTGTCTGAGGAAGTGTTACAAATGGCTGAGAAAAGAAGAGAAGCTAAAGGCAGAGGAAAAAAGGAAAGATATACCCATTTGAATACAGATTTCCAAAGAATAGCAAGGAGAGATAAGAAAGCCTTTCTCAGTGATCAATGCAAAGAAATAGAGGAAAACAACAGAATGGGAAAGACTAGAGATCTCTTCAAGAAAAGTAGAGACATAACTGTAACATTTCTTGCAAAGATGGGCACAATAAAGGACAGAAATGGTATGGACCTAACAGAAGCAGAAGATATTAAGAAGAGGTGGCAAGAATACATAGAAGAACTATACGAAAAAGATCTTCATGACCCAGATAACCATGATGGTGTGATCACTAACCTAGAGCCAGACATCCTGAAACGTGAAGTCAAGTGGGTCTTAGGAAGCATCACTACAAACAAAACTAGTGGAGGTGACAGAATTCCAGTTGAGCTATTTCAAATCCTGAAAGATGATGCTGTGCAAGTGCTGCACTCAGTACGTCAGCAAATTTGGAAAACTCAGCAGTGGCCACAGGACTGGAAAAATCAGTTTTCAGTCCAATCATAAAGAAAGGCAATGCCAAAGAATGTTCAAGCCACTAGGCAAGCCCCCATATTTTTGTGAGAAACATAATAAACTATGGAAAGCTTTTAGATACACGGGAATACCAGATCATCTTACCTGTCTCCTGAGATACTTGTATGCTGGGTCAAGAAGCAACAGTTAGAGCCCTGTATGGTTCAGGATTGAGAAAGGAGTATGACAAGGCTGTCTGCTGTCTCCCTGTTTGTTAAATCTATACACTGAGTACATCATGAGAAATGCTGAGCTGGATGAGTTACAAGCTGGAATCAAGATAGGCAGAGAAAAATCAACAACCTCAGATATGCAGATGATACCACTCTATTGGCAAAAAGTGAAGAAGAGCTAAAGAGCCTCTTGATGAGGGTGAAAGAGCATAGTGAAAGAGCTGGCTTAAAACTAAATATTAAAAAAATTACTACCATGGCATATGGTTCCATTACTTCATGGCAAATGGAGAAGGACAAGGTGTAAGTAGAGACAGATTTCATTTCTTCTTGGCTCTAAAATCACTGCAGATTTTGACTGAAGCCATGAAATCAGAAGATGTTTGCTTCTTGGTAGGAAAGTAATGACAAACCACTAGACAATGTGTTGAAAATTAGAGACATTACTTTGTTGACAAAAGTCCATATAGTCAAAGCTGTGGTCTTCCCAATGGTCACATAGAATTGTGAGAGCTGTATCATAAAGAAGGCGGAGTGCCAAATAATTGATGCCTTTATTGTGGTGCTGGAGAAGACTCCTGAGAGTCTCTTGGACTACAGGAAGATCCATCAAGTCAATTTTAAGGGAAATCAACCCCGAATACTCATTGGACAGGACTGATGCTGAAGGTGAAATATCAGGTCGTCTGATATGAACAGCTGATTCATTGGAAAAGTCCCTAATGCTCAGAAAGATGGAGGGCAGGAGGAGAAGGGGCATCAGAGGATGAAATGGCTGGATGCCATCACTGAAGCAATGGGCATGAACTTGGGCAAACTTCAGGAGATGGTGAGAGACAGGGAGGCCAGGTGTGCTGCAGTCCATGGGGTCGCAAATAGTAGGACATGACTGGACAACTGAACAACAAAAGCAACAAATACCAAATTTATTACAACTGAATAAATTGAGCATTATCTTTACCATCTAAGCCATCAGGGAAGTCCCAATATTTTTTCCAGTCGAAGATAACACAAGAAAATACAAGTCTTGAAATGGTGACCTGTTTCACAAAACTTACGATACTGAAACAAAAAGTCATGTTTTTAGAACTCATATTTCAGTTCAGTTCAGTTCAGTCACTCAGTCATGTCTGACTCTTTGCGACCCCATGAATTGCAGCACGCCAGGCCTCCCTGTCCATCACCATCTCCCGGAGTTCACTCAGACTCAGGTCCATCAAGTCAGTGATGCCATCCAGCCATCTCATCCTCTGTCGTCCCCTTCTCCTCCTGCCCCCAATCCCTCCCAGCATNAGTTCTAACTGTTGCTTCCTGACCTGCACACAGATTTCTCAAGAGGCAGGTTTGGTGGTGTGGTAGTCCTATCTCTTTCAGAATTTTCCTCACTTTATTGTGATCCACACAGTCAAAGGCATTGGCATAGTCAATAAAGCAGAAATAGATGTTTTTCTGGAACTCTCTTGCTTTTTCCATGATCCAGCAGATGTTGGCAATTTGATCTCTGGTTCCTCTGCCTTTTCTAAAACCAGCTTGAACATCAGGGAGTTCACAGTTTATGTATTGCTGAAGCCTGGCTTGGAGAATTTTGAGCATTACTTTACTAGCATGTGAGATGAGTGCAATTGTGTGGTAGTTTGAGCATTCTTTTGCATTTCCTTTCTTTGGAATTGGAATGAAAACTGACCTTTTCCAGTCCTGTAGCCACTGCTGAGTTTTCAAAATTTGCTGTTATATTGAGTGCAGCACTTTCACAGCATCTTGTTTCAGGCTTTGAAAGAGCTCAACTGGAATTCCATCACCTCCACTATCTTTGTTCACAGTGATGCTTTCTAAGGCCCACTTGGCAAGCCACTTCAGTGGCTTGAGAACCCCATGAACAGCATGAAAAAGCAAAATGATTGGATACCAAAAGAGGAACTCCCCAGGCCATTAGGTGCCCATTATGCTAATAGAGATCAGTAGAGGAATAACTCCAGAAAGAATGAAGCAAAGGAGCCAAAGCAAAAACAATACCCAGTTGTGGATGTGACTGGTGATAGAAGCAAGATCCAATGCTGTAAAGAGCAATATTGCATAGGAACCTGGAATGTCAGGTCCATGAATCAAGGCAAATTGGAAGTGGTCAAACAAGAGATGACAAGGGTGAATGTTGACATTCTAGGAATCAGCGAACTAAAATGGACTGGAATGGGTGAATTTAACTCAGATGACCATTATATCTACTACTGCGGGCAGGAATCCCTCAGAAGAAATGGAGTAGCCATCATAGTCAACAAAAGAGTCCGGAATGCAGTACTTGGATGCAATTTCAAAAACGACAGAATGATCTCTGTTCGTCTCCAAGGCAAACCGTTCAATATAACGGTAATCCAAGTCTATGCCCCAAACAGTAATGCTGAAGAAGCTGAAGGTGAACGGTTTTATGAAGACCTACAAGACCTTTTAGAACTAACACCCCCCAAAAGATGTCTTTTTCATTATAGGGGACTGGAATGCTAAAGTAGAAAGTCAAGAAACACCGGGAGTAACAGGCAAATTTGGCCTTGGGATGCAGAATGAAGCAGGGCAAAGACTAGTAGAGTTTTGCCAAGAAAATGCACCGGTCATAGCAAACACCCTCTTCCAACAACACAAGAGAAGACACTACACATGGACATCTCCAGATGGTCAGCACCGAAATCAGATTGATTATTTCTATGCAGCAAAAGATGGAGAAGCTCTATACAGTCAACAAAAACAAGACCAGGAGCTGACTGTGGCTCAGATCATGAACTCCTTATTGCCAAATGCAGACTGAAACTGAAGAAAGTAGGGAAAACCGCTAGACCATTCAGGTATGACCTAAATCAAATCCCTTATGATTATACAGTGGAAGTGAGAAATAAATTTAAGGGCCTAGGTCTGATAGATAGAGTGCCTGATGAACTATGGAATGAGGTTTGTGACACTGTACAGGAGACAGGGATCAAGACCATCCCCATGGAAAAGAAATGCAAAAAAAGCAAAACGGCTGTCTGGGGAGGCCTTACAAATAGCTGTGAAAAGAAGAGAGGCGAAAAGCAAAGGAGAAAAGGAAAGATATAAGCATCTGAATGCAGAGTTCCAGAGAATAGCAAGAAGAGATAAGAAAGCCTTCTGCAGCGATCAATGCAAAGAAATAGAGGAAAAGAACAGAATGGGAAAGACTAGAGATCTCTTCAAGAAAATTAGACACACCAAGGGAACATTTCATGCAAAGATGGGCTCGATAAAGGACAGAAATGGTCTGGACCTAACAGAAGCAGAAGATATTAAGAAGAGGTGGCAAGAATACACGGAAGAACTGTACGAAAAAAAAAAAAAAAGATCTTCACGACCTAGATAATCATGATGATGTGATCATATTTACATAATTTCATTTAAAAAATTGGGGAAATAGAAATAATTTTGCTCTTCATATTTACATACACACTAATCACACATTCACATAAAATGCATTATCAAAAAGGAATAGCTAACTTCTCATGATTTAAAATTTTTTTCTGCCTAGGTTAGGAGTTATAGAAAGTGCTAACAGTATTGCTTAGTACTTAGTACGCTTAATGAGATTTATTGAATAATCAAAATATTGAAGACTTTCAACAAATATGATACTAAATGAGTGAAATCGAATGTGTATGTGTGTGTGGGTGTGTGTGTGTGCATGCTCAGTCATGTCCAACTCTTTGCGACCTCAGGGACTATAGCCCACCAGGCTTCTTGGTCCATGGAATTTTCCAGGCAAGAAACTGAAATAGGTAGCCATTTCCTAGTCCAGGGGATCCTCCTGACCAGGGATTGAACCCCTGTCTCTTGTGTTTCTTGAACTGGCAGGTGGATTCTTTAACACTGGGCTACCTGGGAAGCCCCTAAATTGAATAAGTGCTTACTAAAAGTTGTGTGAGACATTGAACACTTTGTATATTTATTTTATTATAACCCCTTTGATCTTTAGAGTTTCTATAATAGGCATTATTAGCATCATTACAGAAGTGAAGAGATTCAACCTCAAATAGGTCACGGAAATTCCCTGAAGTCACAGAACTCCAAAGTGGTAGACAATTATTCAGATTCAAGTTCAATTACAAAGTACAAATGTTTATTCTCCAACAGACACCAAGAATCAAGCAGTTATGTTAACAATTACAATTAAGTTTAAAACAAATATATACATCTTTGCTAGACCTGTTTTCTTGCTGATTTACCTATTTATCTTTCAGTTTATCTAATAAATATTTATTGAGCCCATTCTTCAGCAATTTAAGAGTATATAGGGAAAGACATAAAATGAGCAAAAAATGACAATACAATAGATGCTATAATGCTACAATAAAATATAGTGGAATTTATAAAGAGTGTTGAGTGGTTAGAGTGGGAGGCATGTTTCCTGTTCTGTGACAAAAATGTGTCACAAAAATCATGTGACTCATTTTTGAGATGATGGTCATCTCAAAATGATTCTGTATGGGAATGTGAGAAATCCAATATTGATATCCCTTAGAAGTCAATCTAAGGAGTTTGGATATTATCCTAAAATGTATAGGTGTCAGGAGGATTTTTTCTTTTTTTTTGAAGAATTGCAGACAAGTCATAACAGAATCAGCTTTTCACTTTTCAGATAAATTCCCAATATCATGTAAAGAATGTCTTGGAAAAGTGAGACTAATTGTGATTTTTGCTATCATGCCCATAAAAGTTAAGTTGAAGTAAATATAAAGGAGAGAAGAGACTGGAAGAGAGCAATAATTATGTGGTGGTATCAAAAGAAATCTGCTTAGGAGAGAAATTAACAGTAAGGTTAAAGATAGAGCCTTAACATTCCATTTTAACTCAATCCATATATTATACATGTGCCAGTATATCTAGTTAATTAGGCTGTTAATTTGATAAGCATGGCTGACTGTAATTTATTTAGAATGAACTAATAATGGTTTTGCTTATTAAGGATGGTTTAAATGTATACAGAGAAAAAGGAGCCCTTGAAAGAGATAGGAATTCATATCAATCAGGGTTCCTGGTGGCAAAACACCTGTAAATGAAAACAACAACAACAACAACAAAAAATCCTTTAAGATAAAAAATAATTTATTGCATAGGTAGCAGATAGTTCGTAGAATTTATAGTTGTACTGGGCACCTGGTCTCAGAGAGTGAATGGGGCCAAGTGTGAGAAGTCTCCAGATATCCTTTGACTCAATACTGCCAACTCTGCCTTTCTCCCTCTTGTGCCCTACAGTAATTCAAGTGTAGAGTAAACTAGATTTTGAAGACTCAGATGGAAAAAGAAAACAATGTAAAGTATCACATTAGTATTGGTTACATGCTTAAATGATGATATTTTGGATCTATTGGCTATATAGATCTGTATCTTTTAAAAATTAATCTGTTTCTTTTTATTGTTTTTAATGTGACTACTAGAAATTTTGAAATTAGATATACAACTTGCATTTGTGTCTTGTATTGTAATTCTATTGGATAACACCATTCTGGAAAGCAAGCTGTGGTCTTGCATGAATGTGCACCCATGTGAATGTGTATGTGTGTGAATCTGTGTTGTATTTGTGTAGGAAAAACTCAACAGGAATTGAGGGGAAAACTAACAGTAACACGGAGCTATAGCATTGAATTACTGTTGTCTCTTCTCCCTAACCAGTATCAGGTTTTACCGTCATCTAAAACCATGATTCTGCCCTGGGAAAATGAGAAGAAGTTAAAGGAGCATGTTGGAGAGAGCCCAGTAAACTTATAGGAAGGAAGAGATCAAGGGAGCAAACTTCCATATGGAAGCATTAAGAATTGGAACACTAACCAATATTCAGCTTAGGAAAATTTTAGTGTTTTCTGTGTCGACAAAAAATTTAGTCAGTCAGTCTAACAAAGAAGTGGGAGATTTTATTCAAGCCAAATGAAGAACTGTAACTCAGGAACAGCCTCTCAGAAAGCTGTGACAATTGTTCTGCTCCTTAGAGGTCAAGGCAGAGTTACACAGATTTTTCAGAGAGGGGACTGTATATTAAATGATGTAGATGGTTTGCACAATCCCGATCTGAAAGTGGTGGGTCATGTGACCCCTTATGAGATCAAGAAGGAATGCTACCTTTTAAGAAGTTGTCTCGGTGCTGACAGAATGTTGCTGTTGATGGTGGAGCAAGTGTTCCTGCCAGTGGGGTAGGTTTGGTAGATGCATAATGATGCATAAAGGAGATACACAATGCACAGAGTAGGGGAAGAGGAGGCCAAAGGGCAGAGGAAATTTTTTATGTTTAAATTGTTCAATTTTTTTCCTTGTTTTGCCATAAAAGATGAATTTCATTTCACAGCTGTTTGTGTAATCTCTCTACTTTCTTGACATACTTCTTTATCAAATTAGAACCCCCTCCAAAACAAGCAAATTGCTTAAAAACAGTGCTGATAATGTGAGAAAAAGACAAAGCCAGGAGTCATTTAAGTTGACACAGTTTAGTAAAAAGCACATGGATTTAGTTTTACTGCCACACTGCTCTCACATGGATGTGTGAAAAGAAATTGAGCAAGTGTGTGCAAAAAAGAGAAAATTCTAAACCTGTTACATCTCATCAGCTTATAAACACTAACTAATACACTAGTAAAAGAAAATGTTTTTACTGCTGTGTGCAAAAAAATTTGATTTTATTTTTGAGAGCATCAGAACATGAGTAAATGCTGATCTACTACTTCATGCAATAGAATCCAGTTCTGCTATGCCCATTAAACTAAGAAGTACTGAAGAAAGCAAACATCTTACAAGGGACCAAGCCTATTTGAGCTTATAGTTTTGCCTTAGGCAGAAAAGGAAAGGAAAACCCTTTCTAAACTTTCTAACCATATGTGTTGTAGTCATCTTGCTGAAAGGGAAAATTTGCTTCAAGCAATTCCCTGTAAAGAAATGTCATTATCTCCAGTCGCTCTTTTGATTATTCTGCATACCAATCTATCAGCCAGTTTTCTAGGAGCAGTTTCGGAGATGACTGTTAATGCTAGTAGCAATTATAAAGAAAATTGATCCTGTAAAAGCAACAATTTGATATTCATTCTAACAAATGGCCACCTTAACAACTAATACCAGAACCTTTTCACACGTAAAAGCTACAACAGACACAAAGCAAAATGATTGCCTTGACCAGGTGATTGAACCCTCATAGGCATAAAGTGCAGGATTGATATTTTGAAAGAAATATAATGAAAATCATTTAATAGACATAGATACTGCTTAGTTTTGAAGGATTAATAAGAAAAGAAAGCTTTCTGTTCTCCCAAATATTTTCACTGTAAGTTTCACAGAAGATGAATGCTAGATTTAATTCTTTTCTTTTAGTGTCATGGCTTCCTGGTTTACACTTGTAATCACACATAAATGAAGGGAAAGGTAATTTCAAGCTTCTCAGTAATACAATTTAAGTAGCAAGGCTGTAGTTTACATACAAAAATATAATTTAACAAATATAAATATTTGTTAAAGCATCAGCAAAGACAGCTTGCTGAATTAAGGAGCATGCTTTATTATTCCCCATGTCACCTGGTTTTTTATTATTCTTTTTCTTTTTAAAATTTTTTCCAGTTTTATTGAGATGTAGCTGACATATACGGAGAAGGCAATGGCACCCACTCCAGTACTCTTGCTTGGAAAATCCCATGGATGGAGGAGCCTGGCAGGCGCAGTCCGTGGATTTGCTAAGAGTCAGACACGGCTGAGCTACTTCACTTTCACTTCTCACTTTCATGCATTGGAGAAGGCAATGGCACCCCACTCCAGTGTTCTTGCCTGGAGAATCCCTGGGACGGTGGAGCCTGGTGGGCTGCCGTCTATGGGATCGCACAGAGTCAGACACGACTGAAGTGACACAGCAGCAGTAGCAGCTGACATATAACATTGTATTAGCTTAACATGTTACACTGAGGCAGTGAATATGATAGATGTTAATTCCCCCAAATCTCCAAACATCAAACTCATCAATTGCAACAGTTATGTAAATAGCCCAAACAGTTATATAAATATACATCTTGCCCTCAAATGTCTAAGGATTTTTAACAGATTCAAAGGCAAACATATGCTTTTCTGAATTTCATGTTGTTTTTTTAAAATTTTTTTTTCTGTTTACATGTTTTTTTTAATTTAATTATTTTTAATTGGAGGATGACTGCTTTACAATATCGTGCCTGTTTCTGCTATATATCAACATGTTGTTGTTGGTCTTACAGTGGTGTCTGGGTCTTGGTGACCTGATGGACCATAGCCTGCCAGGCTCCTCTGTACAGGCAGGAATACTGGTGTGGGATTTCCTTCTCCACGGGATCTTCCCAACCTAGGGATCAAACCCAGGTCTCCCACATTGCAGGCAGGCTCTTTACCATCTGAGCCACCAGGGAAGCCCATATATCAAATGAATCAACCATAAATATACATATGTTCCCTCCCTCGTGAACCTCCGTCCCAACTCCCACCTCATCCCATCCCTCCAGGTTGTCACAGAGCACCAGTTTGAGTTCCATGAGTCAATCAGCAAATTCCTACTGGCTGTTTTACATATGGCAGTGTGTATGTTTCCATGCTACTCTCTCCATTCATCCCACCCCCTCCTTCCCCACCCTGTGTCCATAAGTCTGTTCTCTATGTCTGCATCTCCATTGCTGCCCTCAAAACAGGTTCATCAGGAGGACCTATCTAGATCCCATGCTGTGTTTCTTGCTCAGTCAGGTCCAGCTCTTTGTGACCCAATGGACTGTAGCCTGCAAGGCTCCTCTATCCATGGGGATTCTCCAGTCAAGAATACTGCAGTGGGTTCCCATACCATCCTCCAGGGGATCTTCCTGACCCAGGGATTGAACCCATGTCTCCCACATTATAGGCAGATTCTTAACCATCTGAACCACCAGGGAAGCCCAAGAATAATGGAGTGGGTAGCCTATCCTTCTCTAGGTGAACTTTCAACCCAGGAATCGAACTGGGGTCTCCTGCATTGCAAACCAGTTCTTTACCAGCTGAGCCAACAGAGAACCCCCTAGATTCCATATATATACATCAATATAAGATATTTGAGTAGTTTTCTTTTCTTAATTTGTGTTCATATGACTAGTTCAGCCAAGCCCAATCCCTATGAATTGAATTAAATTCCCAAAGGAAACTGGGAATTATTACCAATATTAAGCCATTTTCTACACACAGTACACTTGTAAAAGCCAGCCCACAGGGCCAGAGGAAATCTTGGGACTTAGCACAGACAAATAATGATTGCTCATGTGTTCAGTTATCTCTTACTCCTTGCGATCTCACTGTAACCTGCCAGGCTCCTCTGTCAATGGGATTTTCCAGGCGAGAATCCTGGAGTGGGTTGCCATTTCCTACTTCAAATAATGATTAATAGATACATAATTCCTACAGATGCCTACCACATGAGTAGTAGGATGTAAAATCCTTTGATATAACTCATATCATCTTTAAAGGAAAGATTGAGCTCTCACACTTCACATGTTTACAGATGATCAAACAAGTTCAAATTGAAAGCATCTATCTTTCTATAGATGCTCTTTTCATTTCACAACTGTGCATCTCATTATAGGTACTCAATATGAAATTGATGAGAGAGAAATAAATAAGCAAAGGAATGGATGTAGAAATTTACTAGGGTGTATATTATTCAATTTTTATATGTTTGTATCAGTTTAAAAACTACATCTGAGACTACTGTTGAAATAATTTGCATCAAGTAATATATACTGTCAATTTATATATTATATTATAATGTTCATTTCAGTAGTTTTAACTAAAAGTGAAGTGAAGTCGCTCAGTCGGGTCCAACTCTTTGCGACCCCATGGACACCAGGCTCCTCCATCCATGGGATTTTCCAGGCAAGAGTACTGGAGTGGGTTGCCGTTTCCTTCTCCTAGGAACTTCCCGACCCAGGGATCGAACCCAGGTCTCCCACATTGTAGACAGACGCTTTCCGTCTGAGCCACCACTTGATCTTAGCCAAATTTTAAGAAAATGTCTATTTCAATGTCATTAGAAAATATTAACATTCTCAAATAAATTAAATATAGTGGCTTAAACATACATTGTGTATGCCAAGAAATAACACAATGTAAATACAAAAATAAGTTTTTTTCTAAATTCATGCCTTAACTTTTCACGAATCATAGTGAACAATGTTTTTAAATATGTTTCTAACATTCTTTTCTAACATGAACATAAAGCATTATGAATATAATCGCAAATATTTCACATTCCATTCAAATTTTACTGTCTATTGTGTATGTGTTTTAAAGTATATTTTATTGGAAATCTATACATTTGAAGTTACAGTTACAGCAACAAAGTTAAAAGTAAAACATGTACTTACTGACAGATGTATAGATGCTCTGGTGTAAATAAGAAGACACCACTTTTTTTTAAGATGAAAAAATCTTCACTCACATTTGAAGATGTATCTAATGTATTGGATTCTGATGAACACATTTTTTTCTTTAATATTTCTGATAAATTTCATCAGGTTTAACTGTATGCTAACCTAACGTTGAAGGTGGTTTGAATTTGATTTTTAATTACCTATGAAGAAAAAACACTTCAGAGTCGAACACAACTGAAGCAACTTAGCAGCAGCAGCAACAGCATACATAACTGGAATGGGAGTTATCAATTGATATAATCCTGTTATATCATCTTAAATGTTACTTCAATCATTTGGATTTGGAGAATATAATTTCACTTGTGGTATGTAAAAATTTATGCAAAATGAACCATCTTTTTACTAGCAAATGTCCAGTGCTCTTCAGGACAATTAGTAAATAGCCAAGTGGCTAAATCAATAAATGTTATAATCTGACATTATGGACTATAAGTTTCTAAACTTCAGAGAATCTTAACAAATCTCTGGTCTTTATTGTGTGGTTAAATTTTATGAGCACTTCCTGGCACAGTTATATGTATGAGTCAGGGTATCCGTAGACATATTTGGAGGTGGTTAATAATTTACACTAATAAATTTATCACTTGAAGTATTATTTACACTTATATTGTCACTTTTAAAGGACATTTCATCATCTCTATTAATAAATAAATTTTAATAACATTCAATTATGGACAGGCTCTTGAATTTAATAAATAAAAAAAATTAATTCCATTATCTTATAATTTACGATCTTAGGGTTAAAACAGTGTCCAAAAGAAAAAACAAAATTTGTTCTTTCCTCACTTCAGTGTTGACCACTATTTGATTTTATGCTACAATATTTATATACCTAAGATTTCTAACTTTCATTANTCAGCTCATTGTTGAGGGAAATTTTTTAGTTTTTCCAATTTTTTTTAATATACCGAAAATATCAGTTTTAATCACTGAAGAAGGAGATTTGTTGCAATGGATTCAATCATTATTTAGATCAGATTTTATGACCCTTTAACTTCCTCATGAATATATTTTCCTCACTTCCTGCAGCACATCAGTAGCATATTAAAAAGAAATGTGCATTTTTCATTTCTGCACATATTTGAACTCTACATTGTCAATGATAAAAATATAATTAAAAATAAGTAATATTGAGGCAATTATTTGGTGATTTTGTTATAAAGTAAAAATTTGCCTTCAAAAACATTATGAAATAATAATGGAAAAAATCAGATAAAAAAAGAGAGAGGTTTCCCAAAGGCCTGAGAAAACAGATGTACAATCAGCATCACACTGTGAGTATCAATACTCAAGAGGTACCGGCGGTAGGTTTCCCTACCCCCTGTTGCGCTTGTGAGAACCAATCTCTAAACACATTCTACAGAGATTTGTCAAGTTAATAACCTATGCAGATGCCTTTTGGGGAAGATGAGAGCTGAACAATAATGGAGGGAGTAATAATACTGGGGTAGCAACTACAATTGCACCTTAAATTAATGCATTCAGTTAAAGAGTTGTGCATAGTTGATCGATGACATCTTTATGTGTGCATCGGGGAGATGGTGAGGAACAGGGAGGCATGGTGTGCTGCAGTCCATGGGGTCTTGAAGAGTTGGACAATAACATAGATGGGCAGAATGCTGTTTTAGAGAGTCAAAATAATGCATAAATTTTAGTAGGTCTTTTGTGTTTCTTGTTATTAAATGGGTAGGTTATGGCTCTGTTGGGCTCAATTTAAAGTTTGTTAATTTGGGTGAAGGCTTCATATTTTATTCTTATCTGTTCCATCTGCTCATTGTCTTGAAGTAGGGGCTATCTGGAGCACACTCCTTTCAAAGTGAGGGGCTTCCCATGTGGGTCAGTGATAAAGAATCTGCCTGCATATACCGGAGCCACAGGAGATGTGGGTTGGATTCCTGGGTCGGGTAGATCCCCTGGAAAAGGAAATGGCAACCCACTCCAGTATTCTTGCCTGGAGAATCCCATGGCCAGAGGAGCCTGGCAGGCTACAGTCCATAAGGTCTCAAAGAATCGGCCATGACTGAGTGAGCATGCACACACTTCTCAAATTGAAAGGCAAAAAGGTAAAAGTGAAAACCAACTGGTATGATCACACTTAACATCTCTATGTTGATTATGTCTGCTAATAATATTCCCTTGGCTAAAGAAAGTCATAGGGCCACATCCAAACTCAATGGAGCAGCTGTGTTTTCCTACAGAGAAGCAGTCATAGCAAAGGTGAGAGATGAAAGGCAGATTGTAAGCAATACAACTCTCCCTTCTTGGTCACATGGCTGATTTTCCATCTATTTGAAAAATACATTTACTACTTCTCCATATCGTCAGAAAGCCTTATTCCATTATGGCAATACTCACTTATGGAGCTCTTCTTAGGATGAGTAAGAAAAAAATATAAACCAGCTAGCACACATTTCCTAACAGAAAAGTTGCATTCTTTAATTATTAGAATTAGTCATAGTAATGATAAACATAGCATTTAATTTAATTTTAATGTTAATACAATTAAATATCTTTCAATGTTTGTATCTGAAACATTATCACTATGCTATATTAGAGAATATTTTATTTAAATCTTTCAATATTCTGATAATATGCTTATTTGTTAGTTACAAGGACAGTAACTCCTGAACAAGGGGAAAAAAAGAGATTGAATCAAGTGAGGTAGATGGATGTTTTAAGACTTAACTTGCAAATGGATTGAATCCCAGAGAATGAAAAATCCCTGCAAACACAGTATGTAAAATTGTAGGGTAAAATGAGTCTTACCCACGTAACATTCTCCAAAATATGCAAAAATATTGCTAGCAAATAAAGATTTACATGTATGTAAGTTCAAAGGTAACCTACTTTGGAAACTGACAAACATGCTAGAACTTTGAGAATGAATAAGGACTCCATGAAACAAAATTAGCAACAAACAAAAAATATTACCATATTTTCCTGTTTAAACAATGATTTAGTTTTCATATATTATGCAATAATTGAAAATGCTCTTTGATCCTTTGGTTGTGCTATAACCAGCTAGCTTTCAAGTGATGAAAATGATTTCTGTTTTTCTTTTGCTTTGCTTTTCTTCTTTCCAGCTGCCAGCTGGGTGTGTGCATTGGCCTCCACCACATCATCAACATCTCTGCTTAAACTCTAGTGAGCTCTGAGTGCTCCATTACCCATTGCATTCTGCCCCATTTGATCCAGGCGCATTTGCCACTTTGATGCCTTCACAGTACAAACAAGGTGCACTAATCAAAGCTTCCCGGTTTCATCCTGTGAGAACCCTTCATCAGAGCCGAGGTTTCAGATCTGGTGCACAACATTACCACTTCATTTTGTTCCCTTTGATCCTATCAGTCTGACACTTTGATCCCTGCATTGCACTAACTGGACTCATCAGAGCTTTCGCACTTTTGTTTTTGACAGGCAGTGACAAAGATTCCAGCAAGATGAGGGTTTTTCCTTTTCCTGTTTCTGTTGAAAGTTCAGTTATCAGTTATTTTTCATTTAATTCTAGTTCTAGAATATGTTCATTAGTTTGTTGGTGGTATATTTTCTTAAATGTCTATTTATTTTTATGTGAGGTTTGCCAAAAGCAATTAAATGTATCTGGATCAGAGTTGCATATCTCATAATTGTTTAATGCAGCATGGGTGTTTAACCAATGATTCTGAAATGTCAGTAGCTTAACAGAAACAATTACTGGTATATAAAGAGGAGGCTGGCTGGCTACAGTCCATGGGGTTGCAAAGAGTCAGACATGACTGAGCACACAAGCATTCATTCAAAGCAACTGTACTGATGAACTAGAATATTTTAGAGTTCTATGTCAGGAAAATATGCTTTATCTAATGATGTTTATCATAAAATATTTTTTATATACTGTGATAGAATTAAAAAGACTGGCATATGTTTAAAATATACTGAGTTTCCAGTTAAGGACGGTAAACTTGCTTATGATTAGAAGATTGGCTTGCTCCAGTTTTCTTGCTTACACTTACTTTTTTCCAGATCTGGGAATCTCAATGTATATATTTTTCTGCATAGCTTTTTCCAGAGCTGTATAAACTTATGTCATTCAGTGATCTATTGAAAAACTGTGGAAATAAAAATTTGGGGAGACATGTAAGATCACCACAGAGATTCTGTTTTTATTAAATCCCCTAATCCTTAAATACTAGTAACATAGATTCCCCAATTCAGGATTATGACAGGAAATTTTTATTCCAATATATATGTTTCTAGGACTTCATCAGTTCAGTTCAGTCACTCATTTGTGTCTGACTCTTTGTGACACCATGGACTGCAGCACACCAGGCATCCTTGTCCATCACCAACTCCTGGAGCTTGCTCAAACTCATGTCGATCAAGTTGGTGATGCCATCCAGCCATCTCATCCTCTGACGTCCCCTTCTCTTCCCATCTTCAATCTTTCCCAGCATTAGGGTCTTTTCAAATGAGCCAGTTCTTCACATCAAGTGGCCAAGGTATTGGAGTCTCAGCTTTAACATCAGTCCTTCCAGTGAATATTCAGGACTGACTTAGGATTGATTGGTTGGACTCTTTGCAGTCCAAGGAACTCTCAAGAGTCTTCTGCAACACCACAGTTCAAAAGCATCAATTCTTCAGCGCTCAGCTTTCTTTAAAGTCTAACTCTCACATCCATAGATAACTGCTGGAAAAACCATAGCTTTGACTAGATGGACCTTTTTTGGCAAAGTAATATCTCTGCTTTTTAATGTGCTGTCTAGGTTGGTCATAACTTTTCTTCCAAGGAGCAAGAGTCTTTTAATTTCATGGCTGCGGTCATTATCTACAGTGATTTTGAAGCCCCCCAAAATAAAGTCTGTCACTGTTTCCATTGTTTCCCCATCTATTTGCCATTAAGTGATAGGACCAGATGCCATGATTTAGTTTTCTGAATGCTGTTTTAAGCCAATTTTTTCACTCTCCTCTTTCACTTTCTAGAGGCTTTTTAGTTCTTCTTCACTTTTTGCCATAAGGGTGGTGTCATCCGTGTATCTGAGGTTGTTGATATTTCTCCTGGCAATCTAGGACTTCATGATGGATAGTAAATAATAAAAATTGGTCCATTGCAGGTGAGCTGTATTTCTCATAAAAGAGGGAATCATCAGTGAATCTGCACTGATAAGATTACTATACACCATTAGTTTCTGTGTAAGTGTTAAAAATTAATCATTATATTACTGCTTTTACAGTCTCAGTCTCTAAGGGTGTGATAAACAAAATAATTAGATGGTAATCTATTACCAAGAAGCATCACCATGTGTGCAGTAATGATTACTTGGGATTTTTTGATACTAAACAGAAGTTGTGATTAAATAGTGAGGAGTTAGGTATTCCATTCTTCATTCAAAGAAGTAGAAATGTCTTCAGCAAAAATTATAATTCACTAAGGGAAATATACAGAGAAAAATATGCTAGACTGGTTATAACTCTGTGCCTTTCTAGTGGTTAGGCACAGTATTTCATGGGCTACCCAATGACCATGTGGAAACGTCATGCTTAGTGATAGACAACAGACAAGGTCTACAAGTGATGTCATCTATAACTTATCACATGATCTCTTCTCACCAAACCAAAATATATTCAAGGAGATATGATTTGTCCCTGTTTTTAGTAACTCTCATCTTTAGATAAGGAAAGGGAGAGGTACATATTTTAATGAGTTAGAGAAAGTCTGGAGTATCCAGAATAATCATGAAGTAGTCATCTCAGCAGTCTCTACAAGTGGACCTTGAATATGCTGCTAGAAGAAAAGTGTCTAATGATCTCTACCTGTCTGAGAGTCAAAGTTTCTTGACAAAAGCAGTTTAAAAATGAAATCACATGTGTGTGTTTGACCTTTTAGAGTACTGATCACTGAAAATAAGTAAAAAAAAAACAAACAACAACAACAACAACAACAAAAAAAACACTAGTTTTCTCAAGGGTGATATTTCTCCCTGCCATAATTTTATTTTGGCATTTCTTCTTTCTTATAACTCTTGTATGACTGATAGTGACATGATTACAACTCTTTATACAGCGTTTCTTGACCCAAGCCAACCATTACATACAGTGATTGGTATGTTCGGCACATTCCCAGGCAAGCACCAGATTTTCATCTGAGAGAATAAATTAATGGTAGGAGGGCCTCTCCTTCTCTTTGATTAGGAGATATAGAAGCTATGCAATTCCAGTGTGGTGGGAGGATCTACAGGGAACATGTTGGAGGGTCAAACCTACATATTGCAAAACAGAGCTAAAAGATTGCAGGATGTGAGAGGAATAGGTGGGTTGATGGGTAACATTAACTAAGCAAGACCCTGCTGTATGTAAAACCAGCCAAAACTCCTGTGTTTTAATTATATAAACACTATTTTGCCTTTAAGATCACTTGTTTTGAATTCAATTTGCCTGCAATTGAAAGCTTTTGTTTACTAAGTTCTGAATTTATTGATAGTGTTTTAGTTCATTTATAATATTTTATTTTGTGTAATGCTTTCAGCATGATATAATATTCTAAAGAAGAAAGGAGGTTGTCAGGTTATTTTTCAAAATGGTAGGACAAACAGGGGACGTATAACGGACATCCAAAGTAGAAGTGTTTGGGACTTCCCTGACAGTCCAGTGGTTAGGACTTCATGGGGGGCAGGGGGCAGAGTAAGGGGGTCGGGGTATGTGGATTCAATTTCTGGTCGGGTGCTAGGACCCCATATGCCTCGTGGCCAAATAACTCAAAATATAAAACACAAGCAATATTATAATAAATTTAACGAAAACTTTAAAATGGTCCATATCAAAAAAATCTGTAGAAGAATGGAAGTTTTAGAACTGGAACCATAGTAAAATTGAATCAATACAATATATTGTTTAATGTTTTTAAAAATAAAGGTAATTTTTTCTTCCATATATCTAGAGAATTACAGACTAAAAATAAAATGCACTTCTGTATAATAGACTGAAAGTTGCTAGTTATGAAGTTCTAAAGGTAAATTACTTTTAGCCTTGCTATCTGCTTCTTAGAAAACTATAATCATCTCAAGGTGTTATTTTCTTTGTATTTTTATAATGAAAATAAGCTAGTTTGATTCAAAAGAAACACATTTATTTTTCAAAACCTGAAAATGATCAAAAGCATGCAAATAAGATAATGAAAAGCACACAAATTCTACTACCTACAAACTGTGTGATCTAAATGTGATCTAAATGGCTTAAATCTTTATTCTTTGTACCCTTGAATACATCTCTGCTCTTTGTACAAGTTACAGTTATTTTCTGTACAGAAAATGTTACCTGTAGAGTAATAAGTAGGAAACATCACATCAAATAATTAGACACGATTTAAATATTTTCCAACATGACAGTTGAAACTCATGTCTCCTTGCGACTATAATTTGCATTTCTTTAATTAGTAGTGAATTTAACAATTCTTCATATGTTGTTGATCTTTTCCATTTTTTTAACAATTTATTTGTTTAAATTGTTCTGTCTGTGGATATCTTAATTTCCTAAGTGAATATTTTAAATGGGAGATACTAATCTATAATCATTAATATAACTGATAGTGAGTCCTATTAGTGAAATATATTTAAAATTTTGCTTTTTACGCATTTTATCTTTTTACTCTTTGATATGAGGATTATAATATGTTTTGCTGCTGCTGCTGCTGCTGCTAAGTCGCTTCAGTCGTGTCTGACTCTGTGCAGCCCCATAGACGGCAGCCCACCCAGCTCCCACCATCCCTGGGATTCTCCAGGCAAGAACACTGGAGTGGGTTGCCATTTCCTTCTCCATTGCATGAAAGTGAAAACTGAAAGTGAAGTCGCTCAGTCGTATCAGACTCTTAGAGACCCCACGGACTGCAGCCTACCAGGCTCCTCCATCCATTGGATTTTCTAGGCAAGAGTACTGGAGTGGGTTGCCATTGTCTTCTCCATAATATGCTTTACTCTTATCTTTTCCAGTGTTTTGAAAATTACATAACCTATTTAAAATTTTATTAGTGATTAAAAATTCAAAATAATTTCCTTTAACTGTGCTTTGTCATTTTCAGAGACAAAATATTTATTATTTACATGTGGCAATTTTATATGAGTATATTAGGAATATTTCATCACTGGTAGTATCATTTTCCACTCTAACATTGGGCTTATGGTAATAAATATGTTTGCCATTTCCTCATATTTTTATGTAAATAAATAGCTAAGAATTTTGGATAGACATAATGTTCAACTTCAGACCTCAGCCTTACATTTTTTATATATATTTAAGGAAAATGTTATAAACTTCTTTAGCTGTTTGGCTATAAAAGAATTGATTCTTGTTATGTACATTTCATTTTATAATCTTTTAGTCCCATTCCCACAATGGTTTTGTGCATTTTCAGGTACCACTTATTATTCATACATTTTTTTAAGTTGTTTTGAGGAACACCAAAACATTAGAACATGTTCATTTGTACTCTTGATTATGTATGTATCAGTTGGCTGCTTTTGTATTTTTAACCATATGAATAAAGAATAGCAAGAACAAAATGATATTTTAAAGAATTAAAATGATGAATCTCTTTTAACACAATGCTCCAAACAATTGAAAGCAGTCAGATTAAAACATTTGTAACTCGCCATGCTGTGTAAAGATCTGCATAAGGCACTTAAAAATAATATTTTGTTAGTTTCTTAGAAGATATGAAAATACTTTTCTTAATCTTGATGTGGATGTACATTTCTTATTTTTATGGACTTTATATTAAAATTTGTAAAAGCATTGGAATGGAATTAAATACCTTAAGTAATTTAGCAAAAACAATAAACTGCTCTGTATCATTCAGAAGCTATGTATCACTCAGAAGCATATTGGCATACCACTTTTCTTAATTTACCTATGATTTTGCATAGAATTTTGATATTTGAATAAATGCCACCCACACGAAGAATG
>SJYQ01091748.1:34902-46098 GCA_006410935.1 Redunca redunca | reverse complement strand
CCCACACGAAGAATGATTGAAAAAAAAATAGTTGGTGTATATATTTGAAGCCCTCTCTAAATGTATATAACTAATCTCAAAATACTGATTTTCAGCTGAATAAGTGAGAGAAATAATTTTAAACATTGCTTTGAGTGAACATTTTGGAATAAGCTCATTTAAACTCATTTAAAATTCCTTGTGTTTTTGTTTTTATGTAGTCTCTTTTACTAATAATTTAGGCAACCTATTTTAGTCAAACAGTTTTTGAATTTTATTAAATAATTACAATAATTGTTTCCATAAGTCCTGACTTAGCATTTTGATTGCACTGGAGCAATTTCTAGAGCTCAACTTTATGTACACACACACATTTTAGTTGGTAGCAGAACATTGTATCACAGCTTTCAGAATGGTAAGTTGAAAGCCTGGAGAAATTGCATTTTTCTTCTCTTTCTGAATCTGTATTTCTTGCATTTGTAATATTAACATGATGTGAATACCTGTATTTTCCTTTTCAACAAAGCATAAATCTAGATCCCTCTGAATCCTGTAAAGAATAGAGAATGATCTTCTTTGAAGTAATGAGTTCACAAAAAAACTTCAAAAACAGTTTAAGTGATACTATGTGACATACCTCATAAGGTGAAGAATGCCTTCAATAAAATTTCAGTTTGGGGTTCCTTTTTTTTTTTCCCGGAGATGATGAAGATGTTACTCATTTTGAAAGCAACGATTAGGAAGTAGATGCTTTTGCTGGAAAATACTTTTCTGGAGCCTGACAACAGATGATTTTGAATAAAAGTGAGGTAAATACTGTAAGACTTCATAAAGTTAAAAACTCATTTTAAAGTTGGTAAAAGTTTTTATTGGGAAATATATATGCTAAAATATATGCATATAGTTTAAAGAATAATAATAACATGTATACCCTATAGATTATGAGACTAACAGACAAAATATTATCTGTATTTTAAAAGCTCCGAGTGTGCCCCTCAATGCAGACCTTTTTCTTAACCCTTGAAATTTGTGTTATTCTCTTGTGTTTGCTAATAATTCTTATCTATTGTGTCCATTTGTATATACTACTTAATTTTCCCTATTTTGACATTTATGTAAATATACTTTACTGGAGGAATTTATCTGTATTCAATTATATGATTAGGATATACATCCAAGTGGATGTATCTCATAGAATTCCTTTTGATTAGGGTAGAACATTCCACTGTGTGCATGTAATGATTTTAGTCATTCTAGTGTTAGGACTCATATAGGCTGATTCCTGTACTTTGATATGAAGAAGAATGCTTTGAGGAATATTCTAGTGTTTGTTTCCTAGTGCTATGGAATGGAATTGCTGTCTTGATTTATCAACTTTAATAGTAATATAATTTGTTAAAATTAGTTTTTCTAGTTCATACTATCACAGTTTGGCGTTCTCATTACTTCACATCACCTACAACCCAAAATATTGTTTGACTTTTAATTTTTGTAAATCTGGTTAGTGTTAAATGATATATTATTCTGAGTTAAATTTATAATTTAATGAAAAACAGTGAAGTAAGTGGTATTGTACATTGTGCCATTTGTGTGTCTTCCTCTGCAAAGTGCCTATTTATATATATATTTTGCCAATTTTCCTTTTTATTATTGACTTGAATTTCTATATGATCCATACTTTTTTGCTAATTGTGTGTTTTGCATATTTCAGCATTCTGTGAGTTCAAGCTTTTCACTAACTGGTAATGTTTTTAAAGTAAAACAGTATTTTCTTTTGCAATTGGAAAACAATCACCCTTTTATTTCCCCCTTTCAATCATTTACTTGTTTTATTACCTTTAATTTTATTTACTTTGCCAGCTAAATCCTCTAGTAAAATGTTGACTAGCTAATTGACCTATATGTTTTTCTTTTCTTTTTTGTATATATTTTTATTTATTTTTGGCTGTGCTGGCCCTTTGTTGCTGTGCAGGCTTTTTCTCTAGTTGCAGAGAACAGGGGCTGCTCTCTAGTTGTGGCACGCAGGCTTCCCACTGTGGTGGCTTCTCTTGTTGCCGAGCATAGGCTCCAGGGTGGGCGGGTTTCAGGAGTTTGGGCCAGTGTGCTCAGTAGTTGTGGCTCCCAGGCTCCAGAGAACAGACTCAATAGTTGTGGCTCACACAGGATTAATTGCTCCGTGGCATGTAGGATCTTCCTGGAACAGGGATCAAACTCAAGTTCCAGCATTTGCAGGTGGATTCTTCCTTCACCAGGAAGGCCTTCCTATTTTGTTTCTGATATCAAAATAAATGCTTTGAAATTCTTAAATACTCTCACCATTCAATTTAATCCCTGCTTTAAGATTTTTGTGAATGCCTCTGTTAATTTAATAGTATTTATTAGCAGTTTATTGTGTTATCTGCAGCAGCTGTTGAATTTTATTAGACACTTCTGAATATGTCATAGTGGTCATTTTTTAAAAAAATTATTTTCTATGGTAAATTACATTGTTCAGTTTTCTAATGTAAAACAAATTACTGGGATTATGCTGCAGTATCTTTTCTACATATTATCATTCACTATTATGTTTAGGGCTATTGCATCTATGTGCTATTAGCAGATTTGTGATTTCCTGAAATTTTCTTATTTGTACTTTTATTATTGTATTTTTTTACCTATTGCTGTGTAATGAAGTACCCCCAACCTTAGCTACCTAAAACAAACAGTATTATCTTACAGTTTCTGAGACTTAGAAAAGTGGGTACAGTTTAGTTGGGTGACACTTGCACAAGGTTTTATCTGAGGCTTTCGTGCAGATGGGCTGTCACTTTAGTTGTGTCTGACTCTGAGACCCTATGGACTGTACCCCTTCAGGCTCCTCTATCCAGGGAATTCTCCAGGCAAGATATTGGATAGTTTCCAGCTCCTTCTCTAGGGGATCTTCCCAACCCAGGTATTGAACCTGCATCTCTTATATCCCCTGCATTTTCAGGCGGGTTCTTTACCACTAATGCCATCTGGGAAGCCCCATCTGAGCTTGACTCAAGGATAATCCTCTAACAAATTCACTCATGTGGTTGTTGGCAAGATTCAGTTTCTCAGTGTCTATTGGACTGATCCTCAGTTGTTCATTGACTGTTGATTAACTCCTTCAATCCTTTGCAAAATTAGCCTTTCTGAACAGCACACCTCACATATGGCAGCTTGCTTTCCACAGAGCCAGTGAACAAGAGAGCAAGAGAGGGAGTTCAGTTCAGTTGCTCAGTCATGTCAGGCTCTTTGTGACCCCAAGGACTGCAGTTCACCAGGCTTCCCTGTCCATCACCAACTCCTGGAGCTTACTGAAAACTCATGTCCATCCAGTCAGTGATACCATCCAACCATTTAATACTCTGTTGTCCCCTTCTCCTCCCACCTTCAATCTTTCCCAGCATCAGGGTCTTTTCAAATGAGTCAGTTCTTTCCATCAGGTGGCCAAAGTATTGAAGTTTCAGCTTCAGCATCAGTCCTTCCAATGAATATTCAGGACTGATTTCCTTTAGGATGGACTGGTTGGATCTCCTTGCAGTCCAAGGGACTCTCAAGAGTCTTCTCCAACACCACAGTTCAAAAGCATCAATCCTTCAGCGCTCAGTTTTCTTTATGGTCCAACTGTCACATCCATACATGACTACTGGAAAAACAATAGCTTTGACTAGATGGACTTTAGTAGGCAAATTAATGTCTCTGCTTTTTAATGTGCTGTCTAGGTTGGTCATAACTTTTCTTCCAAGGAACATGCGTCTTTTAATTTCATGGCTGCAGTCACCATTTGCAGTGATTTTGGAACTCCCCAATATAGTCTCTCTCTGTTTCCATGGTTTCCCTATCTACTTGCCATGAAGTGATGGAACCAGAGGCCATGATCTTAGTTTTCTGAATGCTGAGTTGCTGGAAGCCAACTTTTTCATTTTCCTCTTCAACTTTCATCAAGAGGCTCTTTAGTTCTTCGTTTTCTGCCATAAGGGTGGTGTCATCTGCATATCTGAAGTTATTGATATTTCTCCTGGCAATCTTGATTCCAGCTTATTCTTCATCCAGCTTAGAATTTCACATGATGTACTCTGAATATACGTTCAATAAGCAGTGTGACAATATACAGTACTTGATGTACTTGGAACCAGCCTTACCCAATTTGTTGTTCCATGTACAGTTCGAATTGTTGCTTCCTTACCTGCATACAGATTTCTCAGGAGGCAGGTCAGGTGGTCTGGGATTCCCATCTCTTTAAGAATTCTCTACAGTTTATTATGATCCAAACAGTCAAAGGCTTTGGCATAGTCAATAAAGCAAAAGTAGATGATTTTCTGGAACTCTCTTGCTTTTTTAATGATCCAGCAGGTGTCAGCAACTTGATCTCTGGTTCCTCTGCCTTTTCTAAATCCAGCTTGAACATCTGGAAGTTCATGGGTTCACATTTTGTTGAAGCCTGGCTTGGAGAATTTTGAGCATTGCTTTGCTAGCATGTGAGATGAGTGCAATTGTGCAGTAGTTTGAACATTTTTTTGGCAGTGCATTTCTTTGGGATTGGAATGAAAGATGACCATTTCCAGTCCCATGACCACTGCTGAGTTTTCCAAATTTGTTGGAAAATTGACTGAGTGCAACACTTTCACATCATCATCTTTTAGGATTTGAAATAGCTCAACTGGAATTCCCTCACCTCCACTAGCTTTGTTCATAGTGATACTTCCTAAGGCCCACTTGACTTCACATCCCAGAATGTCTCGCTCTAGGTGAGTGATAACACCATGATGGTTTTCTGGGTCATGAAGATATTTTTATATAATTCTTCAGTGTATTGTATTGTTACCACCTCTTCTTAATATCTTCTGCTTCTGTTAGGTCCATACTATTTCTGTCCTTTATTGTGCCCATCTTTGCATGAAATGTTCCCTTGGTATCTCTACTTTTCTTGAAGATATCTCTAGTCTTTCCCATTCTATTGTTTTCCTCTATTTCTTTTCATTGATCACTGAGGAAGTCTTTCTTATCTCTCTTTGCTATTCTTTGGAACTCTGTATTCAAATGGGCATATCTTTCCTTTTCTCCTTTGCTTTTCACTTCTCTTCTTTTCTCAGCTATTTGTAACACCTCCTCAGACAACCATTTTGTTTTTTTGCATTTATTTTTCTTGGAGATGGTCTTGATCACTGCCTCCTGGAAAATGTTATGAACCTCTCTCTATAGTTCTTCAGGCACTCTACCAGATTTTTCCCTTGAATCTACTTGTCACTTCTACTGTATCATTGTAAGTAATTTGATTTAGGACATACCTGAAGAGGTTTTCCCTACTTTCTTCAGTTTACGTCTTAATTTGGCAATAAGGATTTCATGACCCAATCCACAGTCAGCTCCTAGTCTTGTTTTTACTGACATTACAGAGCTTCTCCATCTTTGGCTGCAAAGAATATAATCAATCTGATTTCTGCATTGAGCATCTGGTAATGTCCATGTGTAGAGTCCTCTCTTGTGTTGTTGGAAGAGGATGTTTGCTATGACCAGTACATTCTCTTGGAAGAACTCTATTAGCCTTTTCCTGCTTCATTTTGTACTCCAAGGCCAAATTTTCCTGTTATTCCAGGTATCTCTTGATTTCCTACTTTTGCATTCCAGTCCCCCAATGAAAAGGACATCTTTTTTTGGGTGTTAGTTCTAGAAGATCTTGTAGGTCTTCATAAAACCATTCAACTTCAACTTCTTCAGCATTATTGGTTGAAGCATAGACTTGGACTACTGTGATATTGAATGGTTCATGTTGGAAATGAACAGAGATCATTCTGTCATTTTTGAGACTGCCTCCAAGTACTGCATTTCAGACTCTTTTGTTGACTGTGAGGGCTACTCCATTTCTTCTAAGGGATCCTTGCCCACAGTGATAGATATAATGGTCATCTGAGTTAAATTCATCCATTCTAGCAAGATATCCAAGATGGCAGAGTAGAAGGAGGTGTGCTCATCTTCTCCAGCGAGAAATCCAAAATTACAACTCTATGCTGAACAACTGTTGACACAAGAATGTTTAGATCCCACCAATAAAAAAGATATTTCATGCCCAAGGGCAAAGGATAAGCCCCAACAAGATGGTAGGAGTAATGAAATTGCATTTAGAATAAAACCAGAGATCGTTCAGAGGGCTCAAGTAAAACATGTGCACACCAGGAAAACTCACAGAGACCAAGCCAGACCTCCCTTTGAGTGGAGGTATGGGTCAGCAGTGGCATGCCACAGGGGCAGGGGCTTTGGGTGCAGCAGACCTGAGTATGGCATAAGCCCTCTTGGAGGAGGTCGCCATTAACCCCAACATAAAGCTGTCAGAACTTACACAGGACTGGGGAAACAGACTCTTGGAGGGTACAAACAAAACTTTGTCCTCACCAGGACCCAGAATAAAGAAGCAGTGACCCCACAGGAGACCGACCCAGACTTGCCCAGGAGTGTCCAAGGGCCTTCAGCAGAGGCATGGGTTGGTGGTGGCCTGCTGCAGGTTTGTGGGCACTGAGTGTGGCAGTACTTGAATGGGACCTTTTGAAGGAGGTCCTCATCATCTTAGTTACCTCCACCAGGGTTTGGCCTTAGGTCAAACAACAGGGACGGAGAACACAGCCCCACCCATCAACAAGAAATTAGATTAAAGATTTACTGAGCATGGCCCCACCCATCAGAACAAGACTCAAGGAGATCCAACCAATCCATCCTAAAGGAGATCAGTCCTGGGTGTTCATTTGAAGGACTGATGCTGAAGCTGAAAATCCCATACTTTGGCCACTTCATGAGAAGAGTTGACTCATTGGAAAAGACCTGGATCCTGGGAGGGATTGGGGGCAGGAGGAGAAGGGGACTACAGAGGATGAGATGGCTGGATGGCATCACCGACTTGATGGACATGAGTTTGCGTAAACTCCAGGAGTTGGTAATAGACAAGGAGGCCTGGCATGCTGCAATTCATGGGGTCACAAAGAGTCAGACACTGAACTCTGAGTGACTGAACTGAACTGAACTGAGCATGGCCCTGCCCATCAGAACAAGACTCAGTTTCCCCCTCAGTCAGTCTATCTCATCAGCAAGCTTCCATAAGCCACCTCTTACTCTTATCCATCAAAGGGCAGACAGAATGAAAATCACAATCATATAAAACTAATCAACATGATTGAATGGACCACAGCCTTGTGTGACTCAATGAAACTATGAGCCCTGTAGGGCCACCCAAGACAGATGGGTCATGGTGGAGAGTTCTGACAAAATGTGGTCCTCTGGAGAAGGGAATAGCAAACCACTTCAATGTTCTTGCCTTGAGAACCCCATGAACAGTATGAAAAGGCAAAAAGATAGGACACTAAAAGATGAACTCCCCAGGTCAGTAGGTACCCAATATGTTACTGGAGATCAGTGGAGAAATAACTCCAGGAAGAATGAAGAGACAGAGTCAAAGCAAAAACAACACCCAGTTGTGGAAGTGATTGGTGATGGAAGTAAAGTCTGATGCTGTTAAGAACAATATTCCATAGGAACCTGGAATATTAGGTCCACGAATCAAGGTAAATTGGACGTGGTCAAACAGAAGGCAAGAGAGGGAGAGCAAAATGGGAAATTTTGTGTAACCTAATCTCAGAAATGATCTCTCCCATTGTTACTAAAGTCTGTCCTTTGATCAAAGGACTTTAAAACTTGAAGTCATCTTTGTGACTTGGGGGTGATGTGCATCACGGAGAGTCCATGGCATATCCAGTGACTGAAGTCTGGGCCTTTTTTTCTTTTCTGATGCAATAATATTCTTGCCTGGAAAATTTCATGGACAGAGGAACCTGGAAAGCTACAGTCCATGGGGTCCAAAGAATCGGACACGACTGAGTGACCAACACACTAGACTCAGGAAACCCCAGCAGGAAACAAAAGTGATCCTGTAGGGTTTGAACACTGTGGCCAGAGTCAGTGGAATGCTTGGGAATGGCTAAGACAAACCCACAGAAGGTTTCAGCTGTGGTCAGGACCAAGTGAAGCCTTTTGGCCAGAACAGGAGGATCATTGTGATCTACATGGCATCTATCCCTGGGCAGTATGTCTGGCTTGGCCAGGATCTGGCAGCAAGGATAGCTATTCCATGCTGCTCCTGATGACTGTGGCAGACCATGTGTGCAAGCCCAGTCTAGGATGGTGTCTGAATTTCCATGGACTGTCTTCTCCTGTATTCAGCTCTTTGCATATCTGTTTGTTCTGGGGTGGAGAACATGCCAGTCCCTGCATTTACTTGGTGAGCATGATCTGCTCACTGGTTATATTTTTCCTTTTCACCATGGGAGCCTCTCTGGTGAGTATGTGTATAGAGAACAAAAATCTTACAAGGAGCAGAGCTAATTTTTACTCAAATTTCTCATCTCCATTAAGAAGGGGAAGGAGAGCTTCTTTTATATGTCTGTCAAATGTTTGCCACTAGTCCAGTAAAAGGCAGCCTATTGACTATACTGAGTGAGTCAAATAAGTTCACAGTCTTTCACACACCCCTTTATAATGGTCCTGACTATAGCATTTACATCAGGCCAGAGGGCTAGCGTGTGTGTACATAGATAATACATCAATTCCACTCATATATTTAGCTACAGGGGCCCTGACAATTAGAAGAGCCCACCCATACTGAGTCATCGTAAAGGTTCCAGTGGAGTGGCCTCAGATTCAGAGAGCATTATCTGGTTTTCCCTTGATGCCCAAAACAGTCAGCCATGGACTGGTATCTAAGAGGCCCCAGAAGTGCAACTTTCTTTTCATTAGTTTTCCATTGAACTCTGACCTTGGCAAAGGGCCTTTGGTACCCCTCTGATGAGGAAACAGAACCCGTGTCAGGTTTAAGATCATCTGATTGGATTTGGCTGTAGGTTTTTGGGGAGGCAAGAGGAGAGAATAGATAGCAGAGTGGAACAACCCTGTGGGGTGCACAGCTGTTTCTTAGCTGGAACTCCCACTGGATAGTTTTAGGGCAAACTAGTTAGAGCAGAGACAGATTTCCAGAGGAGATCTAACTAAATCTCTAAGGTCTTCAGGATGCTAAGCAAAGTAAACCAAAACGCTCTTCATTCTTTCTTGTTTTCCTCCTTATATTTCAACATTTTGCTATGCTGCAAGGTATTTATCAGCTTCAGCAACAGCTGCTGTTTAAAGTGTTTCAGCTTGTAGGATCCGCTCTGTCTCTGACCCCACTGGTGGAGAGCACTAAGCAGTGGTTAGGAAACCACTTCACTTGGTTTTGCTGAACCCTTAGGTAGGATCTCTAATGGGAACTACTTGGACAAACTCAACTGGAGAGTCAGAGGCTAACGAGGAAGACCAATGGTCCCCCTTAGAACTGAAAAGCTTATGAAAACAATCATCTGGCATCCTCAAAGAATGTCCCATGGCTTCTGCTAACATTCCCAAGACCCATTGATGTGGCTGGTGGAGTGTCCCATAGACTCTCCTAGCACTTCTCAAGACCTATTCATTAGTGCCCCTGGAACCCTCAGATTCTTGCAAATGATTTGCTAGCACCCCTCTAGCATGTTCCATGAACTTCGTTAACAACTCCCAAAGGTGATATCCCAAAGGGATGTTCAGACTTTAGCTCTTTCTGAATGGCACTGTGTTTAATCAGCTACCCTGCTCACAGCATCAATTTGTCAGAAACCCAGCTGAGTTGGAGAGAGTGAGCTGAGCTGCCAGATGTTGGAGCAGTCAATTAAAGCAACAAGCAAAAATAAGAGAAATGGAGACTTTTGGTAAGAAGCTTGGAAATCATCACTTCATCCTAATAACAAGTAAAGACCTTAACAAACTGAAAAAGCAGCAACTCTTTTTAGAAACAAATCAGGCCACAGGGCAAACAGCTAATTGCAAAGTTAGAGATACCACCAGGTGAGTACAGAAACTTAATTTACCTGAAACAGAAATCCAAGAACTAAAATCTCTGAAAGACCCAGTAACAAAGTAAGACTACCTTAACTGTAATTGATGAATTTCTGGAGGCTCAGTGTGAACAAGGTCAAGAATTAAACATTTCAGAAGAGGTCAGTCTTAGTGGATCTCCACACCTTTATGACTTTTATTAATACATTCAGGAACCCTACCAGACTCTCGCTATGAAGACTGAAGAAAAGTCCCCTCCTGACGGCCGGCGCACTAAGTGCAGGCAGCTGTGGCTGGCGCACTAAGCCCAGCCGAGAGAAGCTACCCTACATCCGAGGTCAGGGGCAGAAGCCGGGAGGACCCCATGCCCGAAGGGCGGTGGCCAAGAGGAGTTACCTCACGTCCGAGGTCAAGGGCAGGGGCCTAGAGTGCCAGGCTGCAAAGGCACAGGAATGGCTGACAGGAACTAACCTCCATCTGAGGTCAGGGGTGGCGGCCGGGAGGAGCAACCCCACGCCTCGCCTGAGGAGTGGTGGCTGCATGGTTGCAGGAGGGCCTAGAGAAGCCATCCCACATTGAAGGTCAGGAAGGGCAGTAGTGAGGAGATACCCCTTGTCCAGGGTAAGGAGCAGCGTCTGTGCTTTGCTAGAGCAGCCGTGAAGAGATACCCCACGCCCAAGGTAAGAGAAACCCAAGTAAGATGATAGATATTGCAAAAGGGCATCAGAGGGCAGACACACTGAAACCATACTCACAGAAAACTAGTCAGTCTAATCACACTAGGACCACAGCCTTGTCTAACTCAGTGAAACTAACCCATGCCCTGTGGGGCCACCCAAGACGAGAGGGTCATGGTGGAGAGGTCTGACAGAATGTGGTCCACTGGAGAAGGGAATGGCAAACCACTTCAGTATTTTTGCCTTGAGAACCCCATGGACAGTATGAAAATAAAAAATGATAGGATACTGAAAGAGGAACTCCCCAGGTCAATAGGTGCCCAATATGCTACTGGAGATTGGAGGAGAAATAATTCTAGAAAGAATGAAGGGGTGGAGCCAAAGCAAAAACAATACCCAGCTGTGCATGTGACTGGTGATAGAAGCAAGGTCCAATGCTGTAAAGAGCAATATTGCATAGGAACCTGGAATGTCAGGCCCACGAATCAAGGCAAATTGGAAGTGGTCAAACAAGAGATGGCAAGAGTGAACATCAACATTCTAGGAATCAGTGAACTAAAATGGACTGGAATGGGTGAATTTAGCTCAGATGACCATTATATCTACTACTGCGGGCAGGAATCCCTCAGAAGAAATGGAGTAGCCATCA
>SJYQ01091748.1:0-25191 GCA_006410935.1 Redunca redunca | reverse complement strand
TCAATGCACAGGAGGGTGACATTATAAAAGTTTCTATCTCTTATGAAATTATTTCCAAAACATTTTAGACTCATGATATTGTATTTTCATGTATATGCAAAGAGAACTTTATAATAATTGATGTTATAGCTTGATAGAGATTGACATTAAGAATAATTCTTACCAGAAACCATATGAGCATAAGCGACATTACATTGTTGAATTTACCACAGTCTAATATTGGTCTCCAATTTTGCCTGTATTACAGTACTAAAATGTACAAATAAAACTCATAAAATACTAAAGTAAGTAAACTACATTAAATAATTGATTTGTTTCTAAAAGCTGATTCTCTTCTATGATTTTTGTTGTCTACTGTGTGTGATGCATTGATATTACTTGCATACCAATGGTGTAGCTATTATATATACATATATATGTAAAGCTAAACTAAAATGAATTATCTCTATACTTGGGACAGTCTGGTGAAATGTAGGTAGTTTTGGGCAGGACCAAGAGAAATTAAGTTCTGTGAATTGATTTGCAAAATTTTATACAGTTTTATCTTCCTCACGTTAAACATAATGTTTGGCACATTCAGCTGTCAGTTAAGCTATCAGAATGTTCTTCTCATGGCAGATATAATAGAAGAAGCACAAAGATGCTGAGAAAGGGTGTGTAGAAACATACAAAGATCCCTAACTCTTTGCCTTAAAAATAGCACGTTGTCACTTCCACCACATACTGTTGGCTTGGGCAAAAGAAGTATTTGGCCACACTTGATATATAGGAGGTAAAAGACTAGGTTGTGGCTCCAGTATGGGGTGGGAGGTGGGAGGGGATTCATGTTTGGGAACGCATGTACACTCGTGGTGAATTCATGTCAATATTTGGCAAAACCAATACAGTATTGTAAAGTTAAAATAAAAATTTAAAAACAAAAACAAAAACAAAAACTATGGCACGGAGGAAACAAGGACTTGTTTACCAGAAGCCAATGGACTGCAGAGACAATACAGTTCTGCTTCCTCCCTTTTGCCACTTTCTACCCACTTCTTACTGATGAGGCAATAGAGGTTAAGCTTCCAGCCTTGTTTTGTGCAGCAGGCAATGGCAGACCTTTACGTCCAACTCATCAGACTCCTAGTAGTGCTTTTTATTCCAAAGCAAGGTACAAGTGTATTGCTTTCAAGTTGAAAGAAATATTACATAGTGAAGGACACCCATGAGCAAGCAATATAAAAGTAACTGTATAAATCGAATTAAGCTCACTGATATAACAGTTTTGTCACTAACAAAATTAGCTTCCCTGGTGGCTCAGATGGTAAGGCAGCTGTGTGAAATTCAGGAGACCTGGGTTCAATCTCTGGGGCAGGAAGATGCCCTGGAGAAGGGAACAGCAACTCACTCCAGTATTCCTGCCTGGAGAATTCCATGGACAGAGGAACCTGGCAGGCTACAGTGCATAGGGTTCAGTTCAGTTCAGTTCAGTCGCTCAGTCATGTCTGACTCTTTGCGACTCCATGAATTGCAGCACGCCAGGCCTCCCTGTCCATCACCAACTCCCGGAATTCACTGAAACTCATGTCCATCAAGTCGGTGATGCCATCCAGCCATCTCATCCTCTGTCGTCCCCTTCTCCTCCTGCCCTCAATCCCTCCCAGCATCAAAGTTTTTTCCAGTGAGTCAACTCTTCGCATGAAGTGGACAAAGGACTGGAGTTTCAGCTTTAGCATCATTCCTTCCAAAGAACACCCAGGACTGATCTCCTTCAGAATGGACTGGTTGGATCTGCTTGCAGTCCAAGGGACTCTCAAGAGTCTTCTCCAACACCACAGTTCAAAAGCATCAATTCTTTGGTACAAGCTTTCTTCACAGTCCAACTCTCATATACATACATGACCACTGGAAAAACCATAGCCTTGACTAGATGGACCTTTGTTGACAAAGTAATGTCTCTGCTTTTGAATATGCTATCTAGGTTGGTCATAACTTTCCTTCCAAGGAGTAAGCTTCTTTTAATTTCATGGCTGCAGTCACCATCTGCAGTGATTTTGGAGTCCCCCCAAAATAAATTCTGACACTGTTTCCACTGTTTACCCATCTATTTGCCATGAAGTGATGATGGGACCAGATGCCATGATCTTCGTTTTCAGAATGTTGAGCTTTAAGCCAAGTTTTTCACTCTCCTCTTTCACTTTCATCAAGAGACTTTTTAGTTCCTCTTCACTTTCTGCCATAAGGGTGGTATCATCTGCATATCTGAGGTTATTGATATTTGTCCTGGCAATCTTGATTCCAGCTTGTGTTTCTTCCAGCCCAGCGTTTCTCATGATGTACTCTGCATATAAGTTAAATAAGCAGGGTGACAATATACAGCCTTGACGTACTCTTTTTCCTATTTGGAACCAATCTGTTGTTCTATGTCTAGTTCTGACACTTGTTTCCTGACCTGCATATAGGTTTCTCAAGAAGCAGGTCAGGTGGTCTGGTATTCCCATCTCTTTCAGAATTTTCCAGTTTGTTGTTATCCACACAGTCAAAGGCTTTGGCATAGTCAAAAAAGCAGAAATAGATGTTTTTCTGGAACACTGTTGTTTTTTTGATGATCCAGCGGATGTTGGCAATTTGATCTCTGGTTCCTCCGCCTTTTCTAAAACCAGCTTGAACATCTGGAAGTTCACGGTTCACATATTGCTGAAGCCTGGCTTGGAGAATTTTGAGCATTACTTCACTAGTGTGTGAGATGAGTGCAATCACAGGGTTGCAAAGACTCAAATACTACTGAGTGAATAACACTTTCACTTTTCACAACACTTTTGTCTCTAAGAAACTTTCATGTAAAGGAATATTAAGCAATGTTTTGATTAGATGGGTTTATTCATCCATAAAAACATTTAAAGTGTGCTTACGCTTAAGTTGGCAATGCCAAAGAATGCTGAAACTACCGCACAATTGCACTCATCTCATACGCTACTAAAGTAATGCTCAAAGTTCTCCAAACCAGGCTTTAGCAATACGTGAACTGTGAACTTCCAGATATTCAGCTGATTTTAGAAAAGGCAGAGCAACCAGAGGTCAAATTGCCAACATCTGCTGGATCATGGGAAAAGCAAGAGAGTTCCAGAAAAACATCTATTTCTGCTTTATCGACTATGCCAAAGCCTTTGACTGTGTGGATCACAATAAACTGTGGAAAATTCTGAAAGAGATGGGAATACCAGATCACCTTACCTGCCTCTTGAGAAACCTATATGCAGTTCAGGAAGCAACAGTTAGAACTGGACATGGAACAACAGACTGGTTCCAAGTAGGAAAAGGAGTACGCCAAGGCTGTATATTGTCACCCTGCTTATTTAATTTATATGCAGAGTACATCATGAGGAACTCTGGGCTGGATGAAGCATAAGCTGGAATCAAGATTACCGGGAGCAATATCAATAACCTCAGATATGCAGATGACACCACCCTTATGGCCCAAAGTGAAGAAGAACTAAAGAACCTCTTGATGAAAGTGAAAGAGGAGAGTGAAAAAGTTGGCTTAAAGCTCAACATTCAGAAAACGAAGATCATGGCATCCAGTCTCATCACTTAATGGCAAATAGATGGGGAAACAGTGGATGACTTTATTAATTTATTTATTTTTGGCTCCAAAATCACTGCAGATGGTGATTGAAGCCATGAAATTAAAAGATACTTACTCCTTGGAAGAAAAGTTATGACCAACCCAGACAGCATATTCAAAAGCAGAGACATTACTTTGTCAACAAAGGTCCATCTAGTCAAGGCTAGTAGTTATGTATGGATGTGAGAGTTTGACTATAAAGAAAGCTGAGCACTGAAGAATTGATACTTTTGAACTGTGGTGTTGGAGAAGACTCTTGAGAGTCCCTTGGACTGCAAGGAGATCCAACCAGTCCATCCTAAAGGAAATCAGTCCTGGGTGTTCATTGGAAAGACTGATGTTGAATCTGAAACTCCAACATTTTGGCCACCTGATGCGAAGAGCTGACTCATTTGAAAAGACCTTGATCTTAAGGAAAGATTGAAGGCAGGAGGGCAAGGGGATGACAGAGGATGAGATGGTTGGATGGCATCACCAACACAATGGACATGAGTTTGAGTAAACTCCAGGAGTTGGTGATGGCCAGGGAGGCCTGGTGTGGTGCAGGTCATGGGGTCGCAAAGAGTAGGACACGACTGAGTGATGGAACAGTTCAGAACTCTTAAGTTTAGAATATTGGGTTATAATAGTTAAAAAAGCTAATTGATCCTTGCTTGTATTCGGACCCATAAAGTAAACCTGAATAGCGGCAAAACCGTTAATGAAAGCAGAGCTTGAAGTTTAGGTAAAAGATAATGTGTGTAAGGTTGTGGATCGTAAAGATGATAAAACATGGACATATTAGAGGCATGGAATAAAGAAAATGTTGTGTGTATGATCTGAAGAATAGATTTCTATGCTGATATCAAGTTTTTTTTTTTGCCTTGAGTATATGAGGATATGGATGTACAATGTAAGGAAATGAGTGTTAATAGTGGAGGAAAAATGTTGAATGAAGAAAGGTAAACTTTCATTTTTGAAGATGAAGGATTAAAGATGATGGTGAGAAATCGCAGTATAATTGCAAAGTAACTAAATCTTGAATCTATGATTTTGGACTTAAGGATTTGGAAGTGGATATATAGTGAAGTGAATTATTGGGATAATGATGACATTTACTGTTAAAAGAGTGGATAAGATCAGCTTGAACAAGAATGTGAGTGGGAGCATAGGTAATAAGACAGTATTGTAATTAACCTTTTTCAACAGGTATTCACATGTCAGTTATTACAAAGACAGTCTAAAAAAGTGATTATGAAGGTACATAGATGACTGGTTAAGATCATGAAAGCAAGAAATAATAAATTTCAAAGCTTAAGAAAAATGTCACTTTTATGTGATGCTGTTGGAATGATTAAGTAAACTGAGAATTAAGGTTGCTTTAATGGATATAATGAGAAGAAATATTGAGCAAGAATGACATTGTTGAAGTGATAGGAGCTGATTCTGACATTTTAACTTAGCAGTCAACTTAAGAAATTTGAAGTTCTACAGTGAGGCATTGTATATTCATTCATTCATTCAATCACTCATTCACTGATTCCAATAAAGTTTTAAATTGAATTGATGTGGAAAGTCATTCCTGGAAAATATGCCCTGATAAGAGAGAAGGAGATGTAAATTGTAACTTTTATTTTCTCATCATGAAAGCCCTTGATATAAATAAAAGCTTCATTGATCAGATATAAAATTACAACATTAAATGTCAGTTTCACTGAAAAAATACTTTTGGACAGTCAGAATGAAATGAAGTAAAATTGCCTTCACCAGGCATGCAGAGCTCTAGAGCAATACATTCACCTCAATATTGTATCTCATATATCATGATTCAAACATATCCATAAAATTATTTCTGTATTTAAAGTGTTGTTGGGTGACAGAAGAGCAATGAAAAATTTAGTTAAATCTGGGAATGTATAAAATTGTATTGCTGAAATAGGTTTCTTTTCAAATCTAATTGTCAATTTTCTTTCTTTCAGCATAAAGTAATAGGTATATTGATCAACAGTCCCCAGTGTATTACCCTCCTTCTTTTACCTTAAAGATCAAAGAACCAAAGCAGCTGCTCAAATAAAACAAGTAAATCCTTTATAACAAAAACCAGTCAAGCCAGCCATCTATAAATATACATTTATAACAATCTTTGAGGGAAGAAAATTACATTGTTAAAGTTTACTGAGGACATGTATTCAAGGTTTCTGCTATAGGATCCTTCTCCCTTTTCCCTGCTAGACTGGTGTTATATGGTTATATGGTTATTCGCTCAGTTGAGTCTTGTCTCTTTTTGACTCCATGAACTGTAGCCTGCCAGGCTCCTCTGTCCATGGAATTTTCCAGACAAGAATACTGGAGTGGGTTGCCATTCCCTTCTCTAGGGGATCTTCCTGACCCAGGGATGGAACCCAGGTCTCCTGCATTGTAGGGGAATTCTTTTCTGTCTGAGCCACCAGGGAAATCCAGGATGGTATTATCATGGGCTCTAACTTCCAAAACTTACCTCGCAGAGGCTGGCTGTGGTAGTTCTGCTGTAACTCTGGTTTTGTAGTTCTCAAGAATATCTTTAAAGTAATCAGTGGGTTTGATGAAAAGTTTAGCTCAAGTTTTCAATGAGGACTAAAATATCTCGGTTCTCAAGTATACATGTAAATTTGGTGGGGATCTCAAAACCAACATCCAACAAGACATACATTCTACCAATAAGCAGAAGGATACTTTATGATCAATGGTATAAATAATTATCTTACAATTCATAGTCACATGATTTTTGGCTTCATATAAAGTTTGCTTCATCAGTTTCAATAATCCCTTTGGCTGAATCAATATGGTTTTTATTTGTTAATTTATTTCCAGAGTCATATATTTATATTTCTTATCAATGTATTTGTGTGAAAGGGGCACTTCATTAGCATAAAGGAGATACACCTATCAGGAAATTCCAAGGGGTTTTGAAGCCATGAGCCAGAAACAGAGAGCAATGACCAGATAGAACTTTAAATTTATTGTGTGTGTGTATGCTGCTGCTGCTGCTAAGTCGCTTCAGTCATGTCCGACTCTATATAACCCCATAGACAGAAGCCCACCAGGCTCCCCCATCCCTGGGATTCTCCAGGCAAGAACACTGGATTGGGTTGCCATTTCCTTCTCCAATGCCTCTTTGCAACCCCTTGGATTGTAGACCACCAGGCTCCTCTGTCCATGGAATTCTCCAGGAGAGAATACTGGAGTTGGTTCCCATTTCCTTCTCAAGGGGATCTTCCCCATCCAGGGATTGAATCTGGGTCTCCTCCTTGCAGGTAAATTCTTTACTGTCTGAACCACCAGGCAAGCCCATATATATATACCTTATATATTAATATAGTACACATATATGGTGTGTTATATATATAATTCAAATATAAAAAATAAGTTCAGTAAGTAATAAAATGCAGGCATATTATTTTACTATTGTAAAGAGTTTATTATTTTTGTTTTTGAAAATGCACAAAAATTATTTTCTTCCTGTTGCTCAGTTTTTTACCTCCCTTTGTTGTTTATCTAATTACAGTTCCTGGTCTACTCCCTACCTGTGTAGTTTAGCCTTTTTCAGCATGTTACATACATGGGATTATACAATATTTTTTCTTTTCGTATAATTATTAAAATGTATTTGGCATTCAGTCAAGATTTTGGTATGTTCCTTTTTTTTTTACCTGAATAATATTTCATTGTACAGATACATCACCAAATTTTTATCCATCCTTTTACTGAAGAACTTTTGGTTTATTTTCAGTTCTGATGATTATTTATAACACTGCTGTAAAGGATCATATACAGTTTTTTATGTGTGTGTGTGAACATTCTTTTATTTATCTTGGCTAAATATTTAATACCTAGGAGTGCAGATTCCTGGGCCATGTGATGAATTAGTTTTCTATTGCTCTAATAACAAATTACTATACATTTAATAAAGCAGAAAAAAAAAAGATTATTTTGTATTTCTGGAGGTCAGAAGTCAAAATAAGGTTCCCTCCGCTAAAATCACAATGTCAACAGGGCTGCATTCTTTCTGGGGCACTAGGGGAAAATTCTCTTTTTTCCGTCTGCCTTCCTTTTTCTATTGGTTTCTTTCTCCTTCAAAACCAACATCTTCAAATTTTTCTCTTACCCTGACCTCCTTTTCTGCCTCTATCTCTCACTTTATAGGATGTCTGTGATTATATTGGGTCACCATATAAACCAGAATAATCTTACTTTAAGGTCAACTGATTAACAAGCAATTCCATCCCTCACTTAAATTCCTCCTTTCCATGTAACATATTGACAGGTTCCAGGGCTTAGGGAGTGGGCATCTTTTTGAGGGGAGGCAGGGAGGTGTAATTCTTCTGTTAATGGCATAAGTATATGTTTAACTTTATAAAAAACAAGCAAATCTTTTTTCTCAAGGGCTGTACCATTCTGTATTCTCACAAGCAGTGTGTAGGAGTCAGTTGCTCCGCATCTGACATAGACAGGTTTCTCAGTTTCTCTTACAACATCAGCATTTTTCCAGTTTTTTTTTTTTAAACTGCATCTCATAATGAGTCTTCCACACACACTTTATTTTAACAGGTTGTACTTTGTTTTCTTCCTATATCTAAAGTGGCTTATGATGAATTCCTGATAGGAAACACTATCTATTTTTTTTCCTTCTAATACATTAAGAATTTCATTATATAGAGGAGATGGGGAGAAACCTCAAGGAACATTTTCCTGTCTTTGTTAGAGTGAATGTTGTAGAGTTGTGGAAATCTACCCAGTCTTTTGTTTCAGGGACCCATTTTTTTTAGGATTTTTATCATTGCATTTTGTGAGTGCCTGTAACATGTGTGTGCGTGTGTGTTTTCCTTCAGATTTTAGTATCAGGGTGTTATTTTTGGGCAGAAGAAAAATATTTGAATTTTCCCTTCAAACTATGTTTTCCTGACAAATTTGAAGAACACAAAAATAATTTATTCTTTTATGTTTTGAAAGAATTCCTGTTCTTAATCTATTTGGACTTATATAAGGAACCATAAAGCAGGTGACTTTTAATAAGCAAATCTATTTCTCACAGTTCTGGGGGCTAGGAATAACTAGAAGGCTAGGAAGTTTAAGATCAAGTGTCTGGTTCGTAGAGAGCCACCTGTGTCCTAAAATAGAGGAGAATGGAGTAAGGGTGTGGGGTCTTTTTAACAAGGGCACTGACTCCATTCCCCAAAACACTGCTTTCATAACTTAATCACCTTTCATAGTGTGCATGCATGCTAAGTCACTTCAGTTGTATCTGACTCTTTGCGACCCCATGGACTGTAGCCCACCAGTCTCCTTTTTCCATGAAATTCTCCAGGCAATAATACTGGAGTGAGTTCCCATTTTCTTTTCCAACCTGCACCACCTCCAAATACCATCACCTTGAGTTAGATTTAAATTTATCAGTGGCGGGGGTGGGGGGGGGGAGACACATAAATTCAGTTAATAGAAATTCCCTTATAAAAGTTCCTTGAAATATTCTTTTAGTTGAAGGTTTTAGGTCATTGCAGTTTTTTTCAGTTCTTTTCCTTATCACTGTAGGATATCTGTCTATTTGAGGGTTTTTGTTTTGTTTTGGCCATACTGTGATGTGCGATCTTAGTTCCCTGACCAGGGATCAAACCTGGGCCCCAGCAGTGAGACTGTGGAGTCCTAACCACTGGACCATCAGAGAATTCCCTATTTGAGATAGTTTTTTCAAAAATGAAATGTCCTAGAAAATACTTTTTTGGTCTGGGTACTGGAAAATACTTGAATAGAATATAGGTATATACCCATTTGCAATTCTGCTCTTTTTCTTTTATCATCTTCTGATGACTTCTTCCCTCTTTATAATTTTAAATGTTTGCATGTTTCAGTGGCATTGAAACATGTATACTATCATGTAAGAAATGAATCGCTAGTCTAGGTTTGATACACGATACAGGATGCTTGGGGCTGGTGCACTGGGATGACCCAGAAAGATGATATGGGGAGGGTGGTGGGAGGGGAGTTCAGGGTTGGGAACTCATGTACACCTGTGGTGGATTCATGTCAATGTATGGCAAAACCAATACAGTATTGTAAAGTAAAAAAACAAACAAACAAAAAAAACTATGCTTTTTTTCATTCCTTTCATAAGTACATTTTATTGCCAAATGAGTAATATTTTCTTTACATTATATTTCCTTGATATTGAATTACCTTCATAACTTGCTTTGTAAACTTTAGGCAGTATTTACTTTTTGAGACAAGATAAGGAAATAATTATAATTATACTTTTTCTGATTTCTCTAATTTTATTTATAGCTTTATTGTTTTAGTTCAAGAAATTTATCTTTGTCACATATTTTTCATCATTGTATGAACTGTTAGTCTTTTCCTCCTAATGGGGCAAAATAGATTTTAAAAAAGAGCATTATTGGAAAGGTAGAAATTATGTTTTGAAGTTTTGTTCTTAGTTGCTTATTTTAACTTCTTCCTGGTTAGAATATATTATTTATAGAACAGATGCTTTTAGAACTTGTATCAAGGTTATTTTAAATATTACTAGATATTTTGCTAATTACATTTGAAATAATGTTTGAANTCTTTTCTAAATGTGTACTTTAAAACTATTCTTTAATCATTTGTTCAGTAACTTTGACTTGTTCTCTTGGATAAAGTAAAAAACAAATTCTCTAAAATCTTGTCGCATCTACATGTAAGCTCTCATTATCTCTTATGTGTCCTTAACAATTTCCATTTAATAAGCATATTACTTAGCTCAAAGCAGACTGACAAATTTGGAATCATTCTCAACACCATTCCTTGAATTGTCCTGTCCATTTGCTTAAAAGTCCTTTGCCTTTATTTATATTTATTCTAAGACCATGAATCTTGCAAGACTCTTTTGCAAAAACAACCTAACCAGTGTATACTGCAATATGGTGATTCTTTCCTCTGAAACTTTACAGTGCTCTCAGTACTGCACTATTGCTTTGATGTATTTTTATTGGTAACATGCCATATTGTTGGAGTTTTGATTCATGATGTTAACAGTTTTCTGTCTGTTTTTACTCATTTACCAAATATGGATTTTTTTATTATTCATATTATCATGATTCATGATAATATGAATATGTTGTAGAAAAATATGACAAAGCTCTTTATATAGTCAGCAAATTAAGTCTTCCAAACTTTTTAATTCACTTGCCCAAAGTCACTCACTCAAAATGAGACAATCTAGCATTTTTCACATAGATCCAGTCTAATCCAACTTGTGCTTGTAATCACTGAGTTTTAGTTGATATGAGATTTCAAGTCCTTGGCAGAGTTGAAACAGTAAGTCTGTATGCAGCCAAAATGTTTGAATCAGTCTGCAAGTTTAGATTATTTGATGTCCACATAATCTTTTGAAAATCTCTCTCTCATCCCTTTCTAAAGCCTCAGCATTTCTAAGATGAAATTTCCAACGGTCATTCTTTTTTTCCCTCATATTTCTATCAAACCAAATCCCATTAATCTGTTTATCTGCTATTTTAAAACAATATTGTTTTTTTTTTTTAATTTTATCTCTACCATCTATGTGTCTAGCTGTATGTGTGGAGAGACTTAAATGGGATCCTCCTGTTTATAGATGGTGGCAGTTGAATTACATAGCTTGAAGTTTGTGGAATATGAAACAGCCTTCCTACGTGGAGCTAGTGGTAAAGAACCCACCTGCCAATGCAGGAGATGTAAGAGATGCGGGTTCGATCCCTGGGTCAGGGAGATTCCCTAGAGAAGGGCATGGCAGCCCACTCCAGTATTCTTGCCTGGAGAATCACACAGAGGAGTCTGGTGGGCTCTAGTCCTTGGGGTCACACAGAGTCAGACATGACTGAGCAACTAAGCACCACGCATGAAGTAAGAAAATAATTTTGTTTCCTCATTTCATTTTGTTATTCACAACAAGCAGTGAAATAATGAGTTCTGAGAAGGAAATATGTGTATATTAGTGATTATATTTTAATTTTTATTCCACTGGATGGATCTTATCAATCCTAACGGACTAAGCACTTTTTACCTTTCTCTTTACTTTTTAGTATTATGAAAGATAGGTTGGTATTTTGGAAATGAAATTGAAAACAGGATTTACATGCCCTTATAAAGCTTATTGTCTACTGGAGCAAATAAGCTAGCTGTCAATTCCAGTGATTAGTTACTTTGTATGGCATAGAAAATACTGGGTTGAGCTGGGGTAATTTAATCTTAGGAAGTACAGCTGCTGCTGCTGCTGCTGCTGCTAAATCACTTCAGTCGTGTCTGACTCTGTGCGACCCCATAGACGGCAGCCCACCAGGCTCTCCCATTCCTGGGATTCTCCAGGCAAGAACACTGGAGTGGGTTGCCATTTCTGTAGGAAGTACAGAGGGATCTTAATTGATTTAAGGAAGAATAGTTTCAATGAAGCTTTCAAATGTAACATGAAACCTAAAGTCTGAAGGAATTATAGGGCTGCCCTCAATGGCACCCCACTCTAGTACTCTTGCCTGGAAAATCCCATGGATGGACGAGCCTGGTAGGCTGCGGTCCATGAGGTCGCTAAGAGTCAGACAGGACTGAGCGACTTCACTTTCACTTTTCGCTTTCATGCATTGGAGAAGGAAATGGCAACCCACTCCAGTGTTCTTGCCTGGAGAATCCCAGGGTCGGGGGAGCCTGATAGCCTGCCGTCTCTGGAGTCGCACTGAGTCGGACATGACTGAAGCGACTTAGCAGCAACAGCTCAGATAATAAAGAATCTGCCTGCAATACGAGACTGAGGTTGTCTTTGGGTTGGGAAGATCCCCTAGAGAAGGGACTGCCTACCCACTCCAGTATTCTTGCCCAAAGAATCCCATGGACAGAGGAACCTAGCAGGGTCACAGAGTCAAACATGACTAACACTTTCACACTTCACAAGGAAGATTTCTTTGCTAATATGACATAAAAACTAAAGTCTGAAAGAATTATAGGACTGAACCAAGAAGAGAGATGAGGTGCTTTCCAGAATCTGGATAAGTATGTGTATATACCCGTGAGATACAAAATAGTGCATAAGCCTTATAGCTTTTAGGAGCCAGTTCCAGAATGATTTTGAAGCATGATTGTTATGTGAAATAATGTAAAAATATTCAAGCTGCTTGGCAGGCTCTGCTGTGTGCTCTGCAGTTTCAATGGAGAATGAATGTCCATAAGATAAAGCAGTGGGCTCTTTAATCAAGGACTCCTGGAAAAAGTGACAGAAAGAAAGATGAAAGCCCAAATTGCAGTAATAGTCACTCTCTGCCTATCAGCTCCCAAACTCATATAGAAAATCATAAGCTAAGGTCTAAGCTGTTAGCCAAATCCCAGGAAATTATTATTAATGAAAAGAGCTGACTTCCATTAGAGATTAAAAGGTAAGTTTAAAAAGAAGCAAAGTGAGTGATCTGAAAAGCAGAATCGTGTAAAAAGGGCAAAAAGTTAAAGAATCCATATCACTGTCTTGATGAATGCAACTTTATAGCTAAATCTCAAAGATGGGTAGTATCTATCTTCTGACATTGTTCTTCTTCAATAATAAGTTAGTTATTTTGTGTTTTTTGCTTCCCATATAAACTTTAGAATCATTTTGTCAATATCCATTATACAATTGATGTGATTTAGTTTTTCTTTTATATCTCTTATCAGAACCTGGTACTTTTCCTTATATAGACCTTGTACATTCATTGGTAAATTTATACCTAAGTTTTTCATATTTGGCATGCTAATATGTATGGTATTGTGCTTTAATATCAAATTCCATTAGACATTACTAGTATATGGGGGAATATTTGACTTTTATATGTTAACCTGAGTCCTGCAACCTTGTATATCATTAGTTATTAATTCCAGGAGTTGTTTTCTTTTTTTTTTCTTTTGGATGTTCTATATAGACAATCCTGTCATCTATAAAAAAAAGTGTTTAGTTTCTTTCTTCTCAATCCGTGTATTTTTTTGTTTCCTTTTTTTTTTTTTGTCTTATTGCATTAGTTAACACTTTCAGTATGGTCTTGGATAACAGTGTAAGAAGGAACATACTTTCCTTATTCTTGATGTTAGTGGGAAAACTTCAAGTTATTCACCATTAAGTATGATATTTTCTGTACATTTTTTGTAGGTGTTCATCAAGTTCAGGAAATTGCCCTTTATCCCTAGTTTACTGAGAATTTGTATCATGAGTTGGTGTTGGATTTTGCAAATTCTCTTTCTGTACCTATTGATATGATCCTGTCAAGTTTTCCTTTTTAACCTCTTGATGTGATGGGTTCTGTTAACTGATTTCTGAATCTTGAACCAGCCTTGCATTACTGGGGTGAATATCCTTTATTCATGATGTAAAATTCTATTTATATATTGTTATATTCTATTAGCTAAATTTTGTTTGGGTGGGATTTTTGTCTTTATGTTCATAATTTATATTGGACTGTGATTTTCTTCTTTTTTGTAATATCTTCATCTGATTTTGGTATTAGGATAATTCTGATCTTATAGTATGAGTTAGAAACTATCTCCTTTGCTTTACCTTTGAAAAAGATTGTAGATAATTGGTAATTTATTCTTAAATGCTTAGTAAAATTCACCAGTGAATCCATCTGGACATGGTATTTTTTTAATTAATTTATTTTTATTGAAGGATAATTGCTTTACAGAATTTGCTGCTTTCTGTCAAACCTTAGAGTGAATCAGCCATAGGTATACATATATCCCCTCCTTTTTGAAGTTCCCTCCCCTCTCCCTCCCCAACCCACTCCTCTAGGTTGATACAGAGCCCCTGTTTGAGTTTCCAGAGCCATACAGAAAATTCCCATTGGCTATCTATTTTATATATGGTAATGAAAGTTTCCATGTTACTTTCCATACATTTCACCCTCCTCTCCCCTGTTCTCATGTCCATAAGTCTATTCTCTATGTCTATTTCTCCACTGTTGCCCTGTAAATAAATTCTTCAGTACCATTTTTCTAGATTCCATATATATGTGTTAGAATATGGTATTTATCTTTCTCTTTCTGAGTCACTTCACTCTAGATAATAGGTTCTAGGTTCATCCACCTCATTAGAACTGACTCAAATGTGTTCCTTTTTATGGCTGAGTAATATTCCATTGTGTATATATACCACAACTTCTATATCCATTCATCTGTTGATGGACATCTAGGTTGTTTCCATGTTCCAGCTATTGTAAATAGTGTTACAATGAACAATGGGATACACATGTCTGTTTCAATTTTGGTTTCCTCAGGGTGTATGCCTAGGAGTGGGATTGCTGGGTCATATGGTGTTTTTATTCCTAGTTTTTTAAGGAATCTTTATACAATCTTCCATAATGGCTGTATCAATTTACATTCCCACCAACTGTGCAAGACTGTTCCCTTTTCTCCACACCCTTTCCAGCATTTATTGCTTGTAGACTTTTTGATGAGAGCCATTCTGACCAGTGTGAAGTGATATCTCATTGTAGTTTTGGTTTGCATTTCAAACCAAATGAGCGATGTTGAGCATCTTTTCATGTGTTTATTAGCCATCTGTATGTCCTCTTGGGAGAAATGTCTGTTTAGGTCTTTTTCCCACTCTTTGGGTTGTTTGTTTTTTGGGTATTGAGTTGTATGAGCCCCTTGTATATTTTGGAAATTAATCCTTTGTCAGTTGTTTCATTTGCTATTATTTTCTCCCATTCTGAGGGCTGTCTTTTCACCTTGCTTATAGTTTCCTTTGCTGTGCAAAAGCTTTTGAGTTTAATCAGGTCCCACTTGTTTACTTTTGTTTTTATTTCCATTACTCTAGAAGGTGAGTCATAGAGGATCTTGCTTTGATTTAATCATCGAGTGTTCCGCCTATGTTTTCCTCTAAGAGTTTTATAGTTTCTGGTCTTACATTTAGGTCTTTAATCCATTTTGAGTTTATCTTTGTGTGTGGTATTAAGAAGTGTTATAATTTCATTCTTCTGCATGTTGCTGTCCAGTTTTCCCAGCACTATTTATTGAAGAGGCTGTCTGCCCCATAATACATTCTTGCCTCCTCTGTCAAAAATAAGGTAGCCTTAAGTATATGGGTTTATTTCTGGGCTTTCTATCTTGCTCCATTGGTGTAAATTTCTGTTTTTGTGCCAGTTCCATACTGTCTTGATGACTGTAGCTATAGTATAACCTGAAGTCAGGAAGGTTGATTCCTCTAGCTCCATTCTTCTTTCTCAAGACTGCTTTGGCTATTTGGGGTCTTTTGCGTTTCCATATGAATTGTGAAATTTTTTGTTCTAGCTCTGTGAAAAAAAGCCATTGGTAATTTGATAGGGATTGCATTAAATCTGTAGACTGTATTTGGTAGCATAGTCATTTTCACAATATTGATTATTCCTACCCAGGAACATGGAATATCTCTCCATCTGTTTATGTCATCTTTGATTTCTTTCATTACTGTCTTATGATTTTCTGTGTACAGTTCTTTTGTCTCCTTAGGTAAGTTTTTTCCTAGATATTTAATTCTTTTTGTTGCAATGATGAATGGGATTGATTCTTTAGTTCAGTTCAGTTCAGTTCAGTTGCTCAGTCGTGTCCCACTCTTTGCGACCCCATGAATCGCAGCACGCTAGGTCTCCCTGTCCATCACCAACTCTCTGAGTTCACTCAGACTCACGTCCATCGAGTCAGTGATGCCATCCAGCCATCTTGTCCTCTGTTGTCTCCTTCTCCTCCTGCCCCCAATCCCTCCCAGCATCAGAGTCTTTTCCAATGAGTCAACTCTTCACATGAGGTGGACAAAGTACTGGAGTTTCAGCTTTAGCATCATTCCTTCCAAAGAAATCCCAGGGCTGGTCTCCTTCAGAATGGACTGGTTGGATCTCCTTGCAGTCCAAGGGACTCTCAAGAGTCTTCTCCAACACCACAGTTCAAAAGCATCAATTCTTCAGCACTCAGCCTTCTTCACAGTCCAAATCTCACATCCATACATGACCACAGGAAAAACCATAGCCTTACTTTTTCATTGTTAGTATATAGAAATGCAGGTGATTTGTGTATATTGATTTTGTATCTTGCAATTTTTCCAAATTTACTGATAAGCTCTAGTAATTTTCTGATACTATCTTTAAGGTTTTCTCTGTACAGTATCATATCAACTGCAAACAGTGAGAGCTTTACTTCTTTTCTGATCTGGCTTCCTTTTATTTCTTTTTCTTCTCTGATTATGGACTTCCAGAACTATGTTGAGTAATAATGGTTAAAGTGGACACCCTTGTCTTATTCCTGATCTTAGGGGAAATGCTTTCAGTTTTTCACCATTGAGAATAATGTTTGCTGTAGGCGTGCAACCCCATAGACAGCAGCCCACCAGGCTCACCCATCCCTGGGATTCTCTAGGCAAGAATACTGGAGTGTATTGCTATTTCCTTCCCCAGTGCATGAAAGTGAAAAGTGAAAGTGGAGTTGCTCAGCCATGTCTGACTCTTTGCGACCCCATGGACCGCAGCCTACCAGGCTCCTCCATCCATGGGATTTTCCAGGCAAGAGTACTGGAGTGGGGTGCCATTGTCTTCTCCATTTCATATATGGCCTTTACTATGTTGAGGAACGTTTCTTCTGGGCCCATTTTTTGAAGAATTTTAATCATAAATAGTTACTGAATTTTGTCAAAGACTTTCTCTGCATCTATTGAGATGATTATATGTTTTTTATCTTTCAATTTATTAATATGGTGTATCACATTGATTAATTTCCATATATTGAAAAATCCTTTCATCCCTGGAATAAACCCAACTTGATCATGGTGTATGAGCTTTTTAATGTGTTGCTGCATTCTGTTTGCTAAAATTTTGTTGAGGATTTTTGAGTTTATGTTCATCAGTGATATTGGCTTGTAGTTTTCTTTTTTTGTGTTGTCTTTGTCTCATTTTAGTATCTGGGTGATGTTGGCCACATAGAATGAGTTTGAAAATCTTCCTTCCTCTCCAATTTTTTGAAAGAGTTTTAGAAGGATAGGCATTATCTCTTGTCTAAATGTTTGATAGAATTCCCCTGTGAAGGCATCTTGTCCTGGTTTTTGTTTCGGGGAGATTTTTGATCACAACTTCAAATTCAGTGCTTGTAATTGGGTTGTTCATAATTTCTATTTCTTTCTGGTTCAGTCTTAAAAGACTGAACTTTTCTAAGGATCCATCCATTTCTTCCAGGTTATCTATTTCATTGCCTTATAGTTGTTCATAGTAGTCTCTCTCTCTCTTTTTTTTCTATGTTATAATGCATGTGGATTTTTATTTTTTTAACATAAATTCGTTTATTTTAATTAGAGGCTATTTACTTTACAATATTGTGTTGGTTTTTCCATACACTGACATGAATCCGCCATGGGTGTACATTTGTTTCCCATCCTGAACCCCCCTCCCACCTCCCTCCTCATACCATCCATCTGGGTCATCCCACTGCACCAGCCGTGAGCATCCTGTATCATGCATCAAACCTGGATTGGTGATTCATTTCACATATGATAATATACATGTTTCAATGCCATTCCCCTGAATCATCCCACCCTCGCCCTCTCCCAGAGTCTAAAAGACTGTTCTGTACATCTGTGTTTCTTTTGTTGTCTTGCATACATGGTTATTGTTACCATTTTTCTAAATTCCATATATATGTGTTATTATACTGTATTGGTGTTTTTCTTTCTGGCTTACTTCACTCTGTATAATAGGCTCCAGTTTCATTCACCTCATTAGAACTGGTTCAAAGGTATTCTTTTTAATGGCTGAGTAATACTCCATTGTGTATATGTACCACAGCTTTCTTATCATAGTAGTCTCTTATAATCCTTTGTATTTCTGCACTATCTGTTGTAACCTCTCCTTTTTCATTCTAATTTTTTTGATTTGAGTCTTCTCTATTTTTTTCTTGATGAGTCTGGCTAAGGATTTGTCAATTTTTTTTTTTTAACCTTCTCAAAGAACCAGCTTTTAGTTTTATTAATCTTGACTATTGATTCTTTCATTTCTTTTTCATTTATTTCTTCTCGAATTTTTTTTCTTCTTCTTCCAGTTGTTTTAGGTGTAAAGTTAGGTTATCCATTCAGTGTTTTTCTTATTTCTTGAGGTAGGACTCTATTGCTATAAACTTCCCTCTTGGAATTGCTTTTGCGGCATCCCATAGGTTTTGAGTTGTCATGTTTTCACTGTCATTTGTTTCTAAATATTTTTTGATTCCTCTTTTGATTTCTTAACTCCAGCTCCCAGCCCTTTCCAGGAGACTCGCCGTTCTTGCCCAGTATATGTATGGCTGAAGCAAGGACTGTCTGATTCTCATTCCATTTAGGCTGCCACAGATCAGCTGCTTCCCTCTCAGCCTTAAATGTTTCTCTTCTGACTCAGACAATTCCCCTGCTGTGGGGATTGGATCAGACCCCTGCTTCAGTTCCCCTACCTGCTGAGAATAGGTCCAGTTCTACCATTACTGATGTTTTTCTCCCTAGTTCTTTGTCCTACTGAGTTCTGCGGGATTCTATATACTCTCTTCCATCAGTCAAGTCCTCCTGTTCGCTCTCAGCTGGTGTTCTGCCTGCCCTTCTGGGTCTGAAGGTGTATTCCTGATGTATCCATGGACAGAGATGTACTCCACGTCCTCCTACACCTCTGCCATCTTGTTCTCTGAACTTGGTATTTTTTTGATTTGGAAGATTATTAACCATTGATTGTGTTTCTTTAATAGATAATAAGACTATTCAGGTTACCTATTTTTTTCTTGTTTGAATTTTGGCAGATTGGTCTTTTAAGGAATTGTTCGTATCAAATTTGTGGGCATAGAATTTTCCATCATGTTTCTTTATTATCCTTTAAATGTCTTTAATATCAGTAATTTTGTCTCCTCTTTCATTCCTGATATTGGTTATTTGGATCTTCTGTCTTTTGCTCTTAGTCAGCTTGGGTAGAGGCTTGTTAATTTTACTGTTAATTTTAAAAAGTCAGATTTGTATTTTTTTTTAATTTATTGCTTTCCACTTTATTAACTTATATTTTTTCTTCTCTTTATTTTAATTTAATTCAATNTCTGGAAATTTAGATGACCAATTCTTGGTTTGTTTTTCTTTCCTAATGTATGAATTCAGTGCTGTTAACTTCCCTCTAGCATTAATTTTCCTCTAAGCATTTCAGTGTATACTACAGAGCCTAATAAGCTGTATATTTATTTTAATTTAGTTCAAAATATTTAAAATTTTCTGCTTGTAATATTTTGTTGTTGTAGGCAGTCATAATTCGTAATGTGCCAGGTAAGGAAACTTTGGTAAATAGACTTTCAGTAATATGGTGGTCACATAAATTGTTTTATATAGTTTTGTCATTATCTTTGGAGAGTCTAGGCTCCTGCACCATGAACTTCATCAGTGTTCCCCTCCTCCCACTCATGTGACACAGAAGGGGCCAGAGTTGGATAATTCCCTTCTTCTGGGTAGGTTTGGCTCTGCTAAAACGCCATCAGGTTAAACTCTGCCAAAATAGTTTTTCCTGAGGACCTGCCTTTTTAAGCACAGAATGCTCTGGTATATTTCATACTGTTTCCTATTCCTTCCTCCTACTGGGATTATAAGGGGATTTTTCTTCAGTGTTCATTTTGAGAACCTGGAAGGGCCCCTGAAGGTAAAACTCACAAAATGTGGGAGCTTATTGATGACTTCTACCCGCTTGGAGATTTTAATTCTCAGAGTTGGCCATACCAAGCCTCTGACAATTTGTCGATTACAGTTCTGGCTTTCCCATCCCTGCACCGGCTCCTGTAGAGGTTTATCCTCTTGGGTTTCTGTTCTGGAAGTTAAAAAATTTCTGGAGTTGGAAAGATTGCAGGACCTACACAGAAGTGAAAAACTCTTGCTGTGACAAAATATGTGCATTCTGCTATCACTTTCCCCTCATCCTGCCATTGGCAATAGTTCTGTCCACATTTCCTTACACAGAGTTGCAGTGCAGCTGTATTGAAGACATCAAACTGTGTGTTTATATGTGCCTCAAATTCCAGAGGACATATGTCAAGCTCTCCTAAGTGTTCCTTCACTATGTTCTGTTCTTTTTCCCAAGAGCAATGACTTCCAAATCTGATATATTCTACTACTTCAAATAAATGTTTGTGCTACTATAAGAGAGAAAAAGCTTGACTGCTCTTTTTAAAGCCCTTCAAGGGGTTTGTGGAAGTTAATCTACACCCTCTTTATCAACTGTTGTTCCAAACATTTGTATTTTAGCTGAAATTGTGGGTCTATAGCAAAAATAATTTAACATCTTGTGTCATACACAGAAACTATATGAATGTCTATTGTAGGCTTCACTGAACCTCTATTGCCTTCATGAAACAGGCTGGTGATTTAAGTTCATTGAATTATAGTGTCATGTGCTTGAAAGTAGAAAGTTAAAATGCTTTTAACAAGGAGTTTTTTAAAATGAATGAAGATACTCAGTGGCAAGAAACAATATACTCTACTCTGAAACACCAAAACATTAAAGAGAATTTGGAAAGCTAATAAAAATATACTATGCATATTTAACATCTCTAATATATAAACATTACATATTGATTCATCTAAGAAGCTTGTGGAATACAGTGCTCTTCCTTATGCAAGGAAAACGACTTAAAATATCAAGTACTGTTTGTGAGGTCTTGTTTTAAATAATAGAATGAAGTAATATCATGCTAATCATATGGATCATATTAAATGTGGCTCCAGAAATTACTTTAGACCTTGAAATGTCACCATTTAAACATACACATCAGGTTTTTATTATTCACTAATAATTTCATTAACACCAAAACTTTCTCTTTGATTCATTTTTTAGTTGTTTGTTTTCACTAGATAAAGGAAAATTGAATATGGTAGACTATCCATTGCTGAGTTATATAAACTGTCTTATTAGTTTATGATATGATTTCAATCTGCCACTCTCAAAAAATAATGATGTCTTTCATTTTCAAACATTATTTTTCATCATTGGGCTGCTGGTAAATTTTATTAGAAGGAAATGACAGTTTTTACACTAGGAAGTAACTTTTATCTAAAATCTGCCTTGCATTTAGTCTATTCTCTGAAAAAACTAGAGCACTTCAGGAAATATTAAAAATTCTGGCAAAATTCTGGAAATAGGTTACATCCAACAGGGTATAATTCCCATAGAATCAATACAAGAACTGATGGTATAACAAAAATTCTCAAGTTACGTTACACCTGGCAATCATTTTGTTTCAGTCCAATGACTTTCTGTCCTGATATTTGTTTATTTGGCCAGATGAGCGCATAAATTAAGAGAATCCTACTCTGAATTCTTTACATTCAATTGAAATAATTCCACAAAGGCAAATATTATTTCAGATGATGTAAATATCATCACCTCTGATGTGGAGGAGAAGGGATCGACAGAGGATGAGATTGTTGTATAGCATCACTGACACGATGGACATGACTTTGAGTAAGCTCTGGGAGTTGGTGATAGACAGTGAAGCCTGGTGTGCTGCAGTCCATGGGATCGCAAAGAGTATACAACTGAGCGACTGAACTGAACTGAACTAATGTGTCTTATTGACTTTGATAATAGTTTGTCTACAATTGACTAAACTAACTATGTGTGGATCACAATAAACTGTGGAAAACTCTGAAAGAGATGGGAATACCAGACCACCTGACCTGCCTCTTGAGAAACCTATATGCAGGTCAGGAAACAACAGTCAGAACTGGACATGGAACAACAGACTGGTTCCAAATAGGAAAAGGAGTACATCAAGGCTGTATATTGTCACCCTGCTTATTTAACTTATATGCAGAGTACATCATGAGAAACGCTGGGCTGGAAGAAGCACAAAGTGGAATCAAATTTGCCAGGAGAAATATCAATAACCTCACATATGCAGATGACACCACCCTTATGGAAGAAAGTGAAGAGAAACTAAAAAGCCTCTTGATGAAAGTGAAAAAGCAGAGTGAAAAAGTTGGCTTAAAGCTCAACATTCAGAAAACTAAGATCATGGCATCTGGTCCCATCACTTCATGGCAGATACAAGGGAAAACAGTGGAAACAGTGTCAGACTTTATTTTTTGGGGCTCCAAAATCACTGCAGATGGTGACTGCAGCCATGAAATTAAAAGACACTTACTCCTTGGAAGAAAAGTTATGACCAAACTAGATAGCATATTGAAAAGCCAACAAAGGTCTGTCTAGTCAAGGCTATGGTTTTTCCAGTGGTCATGTATGGATATGAGAGTTGGATTGTGAAGAAAGCTGAGCACCGAAGAATTGCTGCTTTTGAACTGTGGTGTTGGAGAAGACTCTTGCGAGTCCCTTGGACTGCAAGGAGATCCAACCAGTCCGTTCTGAAGGAGATCATCCCTGGGTGTTCTTTCGAAGGAATGATGTTGAAGCTGAAACTCCAGTACTTTGGCCACCTCATGAGAAGAGTTGAATCACTGGAAAAGACTCTGATGCTGGGAGGGATTAGGGCAGGAGGAGAAGGGGACGGCAGAGGATGAGATGGCTGGATGGCATCATCGACTCGATGGATGTGAGTTTGAGTGAACTCCGGGAGTTGGTGATGTACAGGGAGGCCTGGCGTGCTGCAATTCATGGGGTCGCAAAGAGTCAGACACGACTGAGTGACTGAACTGAACTGAACTATGTAAGAGTGTTAAATTTGGGATAATTCAGTTATGAAACCTAGAATACCATTTCCTCCTCTGCTTTCAAATATATTTTTAACTGGCTGATCTATGAGTTGTGAAACCACTGTCCATATGTCTAGATTGATATTGCATATAATTTTAATAGCAGTTTTAATAAGACATAAGAGCAACAATTAGAATTCATTCACATCTTTATGTTTTCATTAGTGTCCTATTTTGTCTATTACAGAAGAAAGAGAAAAACAGAAGAAGAGAATAAAGTAAGTATATCGATATTGATATACAGTTTGATTTCTAACTATGTTGTTTGAGAACATCATACAATCACTTAAGCCCTGCATCTCAATTTTTGCCCCTTTTTGAAGGAAGTTTATCATTCACAAATTCCAGTGTGCTGTACCTTCTTAAGCATGTAAGGAGGTTAAATGTATTAGTGCTCATAAAGTGCTTAGCACAATACTTGATTAGATTACTTATTCTTTAGATTGTTAAGTTTTTCATAAAGGGAGTATTTCTAAATAGTTATCATTGCTCTTTGTAGTATGTTTGCTAACTGAATGAATCACATTTTGAAAGACTTACCTAGGATTTATCAGATTATAAATAAAAAAATATTTTATAGCCAACTACTGGCACAATCTTTTCTTAGAGTCTGTTAAGTTTATATTATACATGCATTAAATTGAACCAAATTTGATAGTTTGTCTCTCTTTTTTACTCAGTGTAGAACAAAGATGTCCGCCGTATCCCTTTTCAGAAGTCACATACTCTAAATTATAGGGTTAAGCCCTGTGATTTCTTTAGAATTCTTTAATCTGGTGGGTGTAAGGTACTCTTTCCTATTAGTTTGTGGCTGTCTTGTGAGCTGCTGTTTACCATATACTGCTGACCATCGTTTCTATTGTCAGGGAGCTCATAGGAAAGAGGTATGACCCAGTCTAAGCAAATATCTTTCTTTCTCCCATAATATGTGTGCTTGTGTGCATTTGTAGGGGAGAAGGAGTATTAAAACTGCAAATTAAAACATGTTGTAAAGATATTTTCTCAAAGTTCCTAATAGCTCCCTTGTTCCAATGTTCAGACATCTGCAATACTTAAATTCTCTACCATCCCTTCATAAGAAATGCCTACAAACCCATTAAGAATTAAATTAATTTCTAGGTCCACCACTTTCCCACATATGTCCCCATGATTCCAACCCCATTCAGCCTGCGCTGTAGCCAAGAATTGCATCCTGGAAATCAGTGATGCCTACTGATAAACTTCACATTACACAGAACATCTTGCTCTTAGATATCTATGAGACCAAGTGTGGACAAATTCTTTAGGTTAAATTATTTTTTTTTCATTGTGAGATGTCTCCACACTGCCACCTTCAACCACCATGAGAAAAGCAGCTTACCTTTTATTTTTGAAATTTTCCTAGTAAGCTATGCAAATCTTTGAAGTAAATTGCATACTGGCAAGGCAGCAGAAGAGTGTAAGTCATATTGAAAGATGTTTCTTTTTTCATTGAGGTATAGTTGATTTACAATGTTTCAGGTATACAGCAAAATGATTCAGTTACACACACACACACACACACACACTTTTCCATTATGTGCTCAGATGCTCAGTCGTGTCTGACTCTGTGATCCCATCAACCGTAGCCCCCCAGACTTCTCTGTCCATGGGTTTTTCCAGGCAAGAATAGTAGAGTGGTTGGCATGCTCTCCTCAAAGGATTCTTCCTAACCCAGGGATTGAACTCGCGTGTTTTATGTCTCCTGCATTGGCAGGCAGATTCTTTACCACTAGCATCACCTGGGAAGCCCTCCTCTTTTCCATTATAGGTTATTACAAGATATTGAATATAGTTCCCTGTGCTATACAGTATGTACTTATTGTTTGTCTATATATATAGTAGTGTGTATCTGTAAATCTCCAGTTGTCAGTGTATCCCT
>SJYQ01091746.1:184766-218436 GCA_006410935.1 Redunca redunca | reverse complement strand
TACAGCTTGAGGCTTCCCTGGAGCAGGGACTCCCAGAATTCTTTTTTTTTTTTCCCCTTGAAGGATGGATTGATCCTCATTTTTCTTTGTAATTTTATTGGCATATACTTGGTTTTTAATTTTATGTCAGTTTTAGGTGTACAGCCAAGTGAGTCTGTTATACATATATTGACTCTTGATTCTTTTCCTGTGTAGGCCATTACAGAGTATTCACTAGAGTTACCTCTGCCATACAGTATGTCTTTAATAGTTATATTTTTTATATATAGTAGTGTGTATATGTCATTCCCAGTCTTCCAATTTATCCCCCCCCAACACACCAAGTCCCAGGTAAAATTTTGTAATGTAATGGTGTTTAAGAAGCAAACTTAGGCCACACATATCACCATTGGCTCAGAGAATGTATTTTCACATTAAGTACAAATGTGAGTAAATGCTGTCTTTTGCAAGAAAGGTCATTATCAATCTGTGAGTGACTGTGTATGGTTATTGTTTTAATGAACTGTTGTTTGGAAACCATGGCTTTAGAATAATTGTTTTGGTTTCAGGAGTCTTTTCTTAGATGCAGTTATTTTGCACTTTTGGGGTTAGAATCCCTGAGATCAGAATTTGCTCCCATAACTGAACTAGTTGAGTGGCCTTGAGTGAATCGCTTAGCTCCTCCGAGACTTCTTTTGTTCTTTTTAACCTGTGCTTACCAATCTTTTGTGAGAAACAAGCGTAACGTATGCTTAAGGATTTCTTATTTGTATCACTGCAAAGTAAGAGTAAATAAAATTCTGATAATTTACTGTAGAAAATTATTTAGAAGTCTCTTTTCCCCCCAAGTTTTATTTGTAGACTCTATTTTTTTAGAACAGTTTTAGGTCCATAGGAAAATTAAGCAGAAAATACAGAAACTTCTCATATGTTCCCTGCCTCTACACTTGCATAGCCTCCTCCAGTATCAACATCCCCCACCACTGGAGGGATAGAGTGGGAGTTTGGGGTTAGCAGATGCAAACTAGTATTTATAGAATGGATAAAAAAACAAGGTTCTACTGTATAACTTAGAGAACTGTATTCAATATCATGTGATAAACCTTAATGGAAAAGAATATAAAAAATGTATATGTATAATTGAATCACTTTGCTGTACAGCAGAAATTAACATGTATACCAACGGTAGGTCAATTTAAAAATCCCTCATAGTTTTGCCTTTTCCAGAAGCCATGTAGTTGGAATTGTAAAGTATATTGGACTTTGAGATTAACTTCTTTCACTGAGTAACATACATTTATGTTTCCTTTTTATCTTTTCATGGCTTGATAGCTTCTTTTTAACACTGAATAATATTCTATTATCTGGATGTACCACAGTTTATCTGTTTACCCATTGAAGGATATCTTGGTTGATTCTTGGTGTTGACAGTTATGAATAAAGCTGCTGAAACATCCATGTGCAGGTTTTTGTGTGGACATATGTCTTCAGTTCGTTTGGATGAATACTGAAGAGCACAATTGCTAATTTATGGTAAGAGTACGTTTAGTTTTGTAAGAAAAGGCCAAACTGTCTTCCATAGTGGCTGTACTATTTTGCATTCCTAACAACGAATGACAGTTTCTGTTGTCCCACATCTTCACCGGCGTTTGGTGTTGCCAGTGTTCTAGATTTTGGCCATTCTAAAAGGTATGTAATGGTATTTCATCGTTTAAACTTGCATTTCCCTGATAACATATATGATGCAGAGCATATTTTTATGCAGTTATTTGAAATCTGTATATCTTCTTTGGCGAGGTGTTTGTTTAGGTCTTTAGTGGAAGCTACAAGTCCTCATCACTGGACTGCCAGGGAATTCCCCTTTGGGTCATAAAAAAAAAAAGATTGATTTATTTTTGACTGTCCTGGGTCTTTGTTGCTGTGCTCAGGCTTTCTCTAGTTCAGGCAAGTCAGAGCTACTCTTCATTGTGGTAGGCAGACTTCTCATTTTGGTTGCTTCTCTTGTTGTGGAGGAGGGGCTCTGTGTGCGTGGCCTCTGTAGTTGTGGTGCAAGGGCTTAGTTGCTCCTCAGCACATGGTATCTTCCTGGACCAAGAATTGAACCTGTGTCCCCTGCATTGGCAGGTGGATTCTTAACCACTAAATCACCAGAGAAGCCCACATGGGCATATTTTAATTGAGTTGTTTGTTTTCTTAATTGTTGAGTTTTAAGAGTTCTTTGTATGAAATATACAAAAGAAGGATATTGGGCTTTTATCAAGTATTTGTGTCTTTTGCAAGTATTTTCTTTCAGTCTATGGGTTGTCTTCTCATTCTTGACATTGCTTTTTCCAGAGCAGGATTTTTGAATTTTAATGAAGTCTACCTATTACTTCTTTCAAGGATCATGCCTTTTGACTGTATCTAAAAAGCTGTCACCATACCCAAGGTCATCTAGGTTTTCCCCTAGGCTATCTTCCAGGATTTTTATAGTTATGTATTTTATATTTAGGTCTCTGATCCATTTTGAGTTAATTTTTATGAAATATGTAAAGTTTGTGTCTAGATTGATTTTTTTTTTTTTTTGCATGTGACTATCTGGTTGTACCAGCACCATTTGCTGAAAAGACTATCTTTGTTCCATCGTATTACCTTAATTCTATCAAAGATCAGTTGACTCTATTCATGTGGGTCTATTTCTGGACTTTCTATTCTGTTTCATTGATTTGTCTGCACTTTGCCAATACTGTACTGTCTTCATAACTGTAACTTTTTAGAAAGTCTTGATGTTAGGTAGTGTCAGTCCCTCAACTCCGGGTAGTATTGGGTAGTGTCAGTCCCTCAACTTCACGATACTGAAGGAGAAGTCCTTCAGTATTGTGTTAGTTATTCTGGGTCTGTAGCTTCTCCAGGTGAACTTTAGAATCAGTTTATTGATATCTACAAAATAGCTTGGTGAGTTATTGGAGCTGCATTGACTCTATAGATAAGGTTGAGAAGAACTGGAATTTTGACAGTACTCTTTCTAGTTGTAAGCATGGGATAGAAATAGTTTTTAAAAATTCCTTTCCATCACTGCCAGATCAGTGACCAAAGAACTGCTCAGTTTCTTTTTTCAAGTGTTCTATCCCTACTAATACTTTAAAACTTTATTTGCTTAGACTACAGATTATCCCTAATATCTGAAAATAGTGTTCTTATGAAACGTTCATAAGCTCAAATGGTGTAAAGCAAAGGAGCAGTTCCCTTAGAACACATCTTGCTAACAGATGTACAGAGTAAAACTGGATAAAGCACATATGCTCACAGATACAGGTTAAGTCCATGGTGGCTTGATGCTGAGATACTGAGTGTAGTTCCTATGGAATGGCATGGCAGTGCCACTCTGGCTACTTCTTAGTAGCCTTTAGAATTTGCTTCTGTTTACTTACCAGTTCACTCTAGTTCTACAACCTTACCTCAAAGTTTTCTTCTTTTCTCTGATTTGCACAGAACATTTCTAACAGAGCTATATGTGTTGTCACTCCCTTGCTTTAGAAATTACAGTTTCTTCCTGGAATAGCTTTCCTAATATTCCAGTGATCTTTTTATTTTTTCTTTAAAGCCCAACCCAAAATTACCTCCATGAATTTTTACTGTGCTTGTTTATTCTCCTGTTAATTGTACTTTGTATCGTGATTATATTTTATTTTGTTCTCCTCTGCTCTGTTATAAGCATGAACTTTAAGGGTCCACATGTTAAATAAAATTAATGGGGCATTCAGATATGTCACTGATAGTGATGTAACTGTTACAGCCTTAAAAGTGTAAACTATTCCTACCTTTCTGCTAAACAGTTTCTTTTCTGGGGATTTTTCCTGAAGAAATAAGTAGAAATGTAACCAAAAATTCTTTAGCAAAGATGGTCATTGTAGCTTAATTTGTACTAGGAGAAAATTATAAATAATTAAATGTCCAACAGGAGTGGATTACTTAAGTGTGAATGGACTGATACACTCTTAAAAATAATGATTAAAGGATATTTGATATTGGACTTCCATGGTGGTCCAGTTAAGACTCTGAGCTTCCAATTCAGGGGGTATAAGTTCAGTCCTTTGTTGCAGAACTCAGATCCCACATGCCTCGTGGCAAGAAAAAAAAAAAGGAATTTCATGTTTTTGATATCAGCAATGGTCTGGATAACATGAATATTAATGTCCCTAGAGCCTTGGGCTGGGGCTTCTGTCAAAGGAGAAACTGCCCAGAATCTAGAACTCTGCATTCAGCAAGGTTTCTTCACTACTGGGGGCTAATTTGGGTGTGGAAAATCTGATTGTGTCTCTGGGTTAACTTTAACAATGATTTCTTTAGGTCTTATAGATGATGTTCTTCAAGCTCTAAGGAAGAAGTCAAGCAAGGATTGAGGGACCCTGGAGAGGAGCCTGTCTTAAATGGCAACAATGACAAGAGAAAATTGGGCCCACAATGCTCTGCGACAAGAGGGCCTTGTTAAAGGGAAAGATGATACCTGGAAGTGGGGAACCAGCTTCCAAGGGAGTAGCTCCACTGTTTGGGAGACCTCCCACCTGCACTTTAGACAGTTACGTTATCACGAGACATCTGGACCCCAGGAGGCACTGAGCCGGCTCCGGGAGCTCTGTCGCCGGTGGCTGAGGCCAGAAGCACGTACCAAGGCCCAGATCCTGGAGCTGTTGGTGCTGGAGCAATTCCTGAGCATCCTCCCTGGAGAGATACGGACCTGGGTGCAGATCCATCGGCCCGGGAGTGGTGAGGAGGCCGTGGCCTTGGTAGAAGAGCTGCAGAAAGACCTTGATGGACCAACATTAAAAGTGAGAAAGGGAAAGTGGGGAGTAGGCCCAGGACAGGCTGAGATAGAAAGTGATCCTGTGATTTTCATTAACAGTAACACAGCAGCAACCCTTATGCTAATTAAAACAGGTTCATGAGCTCTTCAGACCATAGAATATCTGTCTGGAGAAATGGATTTATGGTTGGGATCTTTGGACCAATTCAAAATCAACACAGAGCATTGACTCTGCTTTGTCTCCCTGGATGATGCTTGCTAATTCTGAGTTTGATTCAAGAATCTGAAGAGCATAATGTTCCTAAGAGCTCCTCTAAACAGAAGCAAGTATATTGTTTGTAAAGTCTGTTTGGATTGGTGTTGTAAACCTGGAGTATGAAAAGTTGTGGAGAGCAAGAATGAAGCTTTCTAGATCTGGAAAGACCACTCTATGTCTTCCCCTACTGGGGACTGTGAGAGACAAGAGATTGGGTTGAGATATTTGCCTCTGATCAAACTTTATATCCTTGGCTATTAAATTGGGATCTTAACATGGTTTCTAGTATATGTCAGATCTCTTTCTGTCGATCTGGAGCCCACTAGAAACATTTCTATATGAAAAGTCTGAAATATAATTTGGGAGGGATATCAAGGATGGGCTTGTTTATTTTAATCATGAAAATGAAGAATTTTAGAGCCGTGTTTTTCATTACTAATCACTAAGCCATTGTTCTCATTCAAGGGATAAAAAATGGAGGCAGGAAAATGTTCACTGCATTGCCTTTGTGAGACATCTAGTTAGCAGCAAAACCAGATGTCTAGACTTCTAGTGTTCCTTCTATTGGAGCAGGAGGGGATGAGAAAAGTTGTGAATAAGTAGAACCCAGTGTTTTAGATTAAACCTGCAGCTGAAGACTTGTAGATTAAGTCTGAAGCTCTTAATTGCTTGTTACTTCCCATTCCCTCCTTAACCCACACCCAGGTCTGGCTTCTGTTTCTACCGTTCTGTTCAGTCTCCTCTGGGAAAGGTCACCAGTACCATGAGTGGGGCTAGAGGGCAGCTCCATTGTTCTCAAGTCAAAGCTTTCCTGCTGTTTTGATGCTCCATACTTGAGGTGGGTCACTCTCATCTCACAGTTCTAGACTATATGGGCAGAAAGAAGTCCATGGTGGTTAGGTGAGTTCATTTGCTGGAGGCACAGGAAGAGTCACTTATTGCGTTCTGCTTGTTCCCAGGTTCCAGCCTTTGTCCAGGACCAAGACACTCTCCAGGAGGGTCTGAGTACTCCAGGAATAGAACTTCCTCATACACCCACTGGCAGCCACATACCAGCTGAAATTCGCTCAAATTCTCTTACTGACCCAGTGGTGTTTGGCTTGCTCCAGGATCCTCAACATGGTAACTTAACTCTGTGGGTCTGGCTTTGGACATCCTTGGGACTCTTGCTGGGTCTCACCTCCCTACTCCCAGATAGCTACTTCCTCTTCTGCCGTTCTGTGAGTCCCTTAGGATACCAAACTCTTCTTTTCTCCCTCATGTCATTGCTTGGGTCCCTCTGACCCTTTATCCATTCTTATTACTAATTTTTGCACTTTTCCAGCCCTGCACATGGGGGTCAGAAAAGATTTGTGTGTCATTTTCTAGCCATTATTGCCTAGTTCTGGTAGTTATGTGTCTTTCTGAACTCCTATTTTATAGAAGATAAACTTACTGGATTTGGACAAGAATGACAGTTATCTCATGCAGCTTTTTCTCCTTCAGATTCTCCTGCCCCTGAAGCTTCTGCCCTTTCCCAGGAAGAGAACCCCAGAAACCAATTAATGGCTCTCATGCTCTTGACAGCCCAGCCCCAGGTAAGATTTGCTTCCTCTTTTCTTCCTAAGGCCCTATCTGCACTACCTAATTGTGGCTCAAACGTACATTCGCTCATCCTAGTGCTTGGGTGTTCAGTCAGCTCCCATCTTTGAAGCAAGGTCCCTACTATTGAAGGGCAGAGTTTATGTGGGATCTCCTGTGTCTCTCTGGTATCCCACCTCATGCCTTCATAACATGTCTCTTCCCCAAAAGTGAAAGGAACCCTTCAGTAGGGGAGCTTCCTGGGCATGGATAATCTCACACATACCTGTCATTTCAGGAGTTGGTGATGTTTGAGGAGGTGTCAGTATGCTTCACTTCAGAAGAATGGGCATGTTTGAGCCCAGTTCAGAGGGCCTTGTACTGGGATGTGATGCTGGAGAATTACGGAAATGTGACTTCCTTAGGTAAGGACCCTTTCTTCCCATAATTTGTACCTTTACTTCATCAGCTTTTGTTTATTTTTCTTTTTTTTCTTTTTACACCTCTATGACTCCCTACAGTGTAAGTGCAGATTCTTAGCCACTAGACCACCAGGGAAGTCCCAGCTTTTGTGGAAGTTTTTGCTACGCTGCTGCTGCTAAGTTGCTTCAGTCGTGTCCGACTCTGTGCGACCCCAGAGATGGCAGCCCACCAGGCTCCCCTGTCCCTGGGATTCTCCAGGCAAGAACACTGGAGTGGGCTGCCATTTCCTTCTCCAATTTGCTATGCTAATCATGAACATAGCGTAGCATACTTATTTTGAAAAATACTTGAAGAAAAAAATTTTTTAAATCGACTTTTTACAAAAACTACCCTCAAAATTTTTATATTTTACCTTTTTGGCTTTTTTTATGTATTGGAGAGGTTTTTTTTTTTATACATTGTTTTGAGAGTGTGTGTCTGTAAATATGTACAGTTTTATAGCTTGCTTTCTTTGCATTTACCTCAACTCGTATTATCACACATTCTTTGCAAACATTATCTGTATTGGGTGGATAATTTGTATCATAATTTAGTTAGCTATTTCTGTATTTTAGATAATTACTGTAATAATAATCTTTCTCTGTGCCTAATGTTTCTTTTTATTTTTAATTCTCATTATTTTTTAGAAGTAGAATCACTAGGCCTAAATTAATTATTTTAAGGCTCTTGCTTCCTACTGCCAAATTGCTTTCCATATTGATGTCAGTCCTCTCTGCTCTTACCAGCTGTACACAAGAACCACTCCTTTGGCTCTGCCTTCATTGATGCTGAGTAGTCCCACTCTTAAACTGTTGTCTATATAATTTTTTAAGTTATATATTCTGAAGTGCATTTCTTTGATTAGTAACAAGAGTATTTTTTAAAAAACTGTTAGCCATTTATGTTTCTAACAAACATTAAACATGTACATGCTGCTATGTAATTGGCAACTATGGGAATGATGTGATTATTCCCTTAAGTAGCATGATTTGGGAGATGAATACAGAAAGAATAAACAAGGCAGAGTGAAATAATTGAAATTAGAGTGGCATAAGTCTCTTGAGATGGAAATGGAGAGGACAAAGCAACCAGTACCATTCCTGGGAGTAAGAAAAGGCCATGAAGGAGGTAGCTTTGTATTTCATTGTCTAAGTATCATTCTTTACATTGGCAGCTTTATGATACTGAATTTTTATTCAAGAACATTATATATCATTACATTTGTTCATGCTGCTTTTGTCTCTTTCAGGCCTGTTTTAAAAGTGCCTTCAGGTAGATCTTACATAAGTCTGGTTACATTGACTGTTTGGAATAGGAATCTTTTCTGATACTTTCTAATTGATCAGTTTGCATATATGAAAATATTTAATTTTTGTATGTTAATTTTGTACTTAACAACTTTAGTAAATTTTTTTTATTGTTCATAGTAATTTATACTGTATATTTTTACATTTATGAGGATATGTCTTTGAGTATCTGTAAGGATATGTCTTTTAGTATGTCTGTTAGTATCTCAGTTGGGTGTGATGGTCAAATATTTTGTAGATTTGATATTTTGATATATATTCCTAAACTGCTTTCTATCAGTGATGTACCAATTTATACATCCACACAAAGAGCCCAAGAGGGCCTATTTCCCCTGTATGTGCTTTTAAATCTTTGCTAGCTAGATGAACAATCCTATCCTTTGGGTTTTTTTTTTCCATTTCTTTGATTATTAGTATTATTATGTTTGTTATTTTATGTTTATTCATATCCTTTCTGCATATTTCTTTTGTTTATTAGAACTGCTAACCCTTTGTCACATGTTGTGCATTTTCCCATTTGTTTGCCTTTCTGTGCTTGTTATGAGTTTAAGTCTTAGAAAATCTTTCAAATAGCAATATTTTCCTTTATGGTGTCTTTCTCCATAAAAATACTATTTTTTAAATCACATGTATTTTATTCAGACATTTTCTTTGTTTTATTTTTATATTTATGCAGAATGACCTAGGAATCCAATTTGTTTGCTCACTTTTTTGTTTAATCCAAGTGATTTTCAGTAGTTCTAATGTGCTTTACTATATAACCCATCTTTCTTTTTAGAAATTTTAAAACATGTTTGATGAGTTAATTAATTTTATGAGAAACACTCACCATGGATCCATAGCTTATGCTATAAGCCAAAATAAATTCCAGATTGGCCTAAATAAAGGTTAAACTTAAAAAATAATAAAATAGAATTCCTTATTTATTCTAGCTCTTTGAGAAAAAAGAAGTTTGAATCAACTTTAATGTAAAATATGCTCTAACTGCAGTGTTGTTGGGGCTTTGGGCAAGCAGATACCAAAGTACTTATGTTCTTTGACCTAGTAGTTCTGATTTGAGGAGGATACCTTAAGGAAATGGTTCAGAAAGAGGGAAAATAAGTAATAAGTCTAAAGACAGTCCTGGCAAAAAATTGACAATGATTAAAATTTGGGAACAACCAAATTTCCTCAGATAAAGTACTACATAGCCCATGGTGTTCTGACCTGTGAGTAGACTGTGACACTATCAAATTTGACAGTTTTATGTACTCAGTTTCTGTGCATTGATAAGCTTTTAGAAAAGCAGATTTCAGGGCTTCCCGGTTGGCTCTGTGGTAAAGGATCCATCTGCCAATGCAGGAGACGTGGGTTTGATCCCTAATCTGGGAAGATCTCATATGCTGCAGAGCAACTGAGGCAGTGTGCCGTCACTGTTGAGCCTGTGCTCTGGAGCCTGGGAGCCACAACTGCTGAAGCCCACATGCCCTAGAGCCTGTGCTCTGCAACAAGAGAAGCCGCCACAATGAGAAGCCCAGACACTGCAACTAGAGAGTAGCCCCTGCTTGCTACAACTTGAGAAAAGCCCAAGCAGCAGTGAAGACCCAGCAAAGCCAAAAAATAACTTTTTAAAAAAAAGAGCAAACTCCCAGATAGCTTGCACATACTTCTTCAATATGTAAAAGAATTATAAATGTTCATTTAAGAGATTGGAATAGAATTTAAAGGCAGTTATCAAGAAATATTAAGTATCTCACACATCAAGCTTAATCCCTGCCTTAAAGTACATTCGAGTTGAATTGACGGACATTTACAAAAATAAGTACTATACAATGTAACAAATACTATATAATAAAAGTATGCATGAGTGTGGGAACACATAGGAGCTTGGTATGATGAAAGAACTGGGAGAGTAGGAGGAGAGGTGGGTGGTTTAGAGAAAGATTTACAGAGGGAAGTGACTTTTTTGTGGGGAAGGGGCTATACCACTTGTGGGATCTTAGTTCCCCAACCAGAGGTTGAACCTGAGCCCCAGCAGTGAAAACACCAAATCCGAACCACTGGACTGCCAATGAAATCCCAGATGCTATTAATATGATCTCTTAATTTTCTTTTTTTTTTTGATTGTTAAGTGCTATGGTACAGAAATACACCGCTTTTGTATATTAATATTTATCCTACAACCTTGCTGAACCTACTTAGTTCGGGTAGTTTTTTGGTTGCTTCTTTCAGTTCAGTTCAGTTCAGTCGCTCAGTCATGTCCAACTCATTGCGACCCCATAGACTGTGTCACGCCAGGCCTCCCTGTCCATCACCAACTTCTGGAGTTTACCCAGACTCATGTCCGTTGAGTCGGTGATGCCATCCAACCATCTCCTCTGTCATCCCCTTCTCCTCTCGCCTTCAATCTTTCCCAGCATCAGGGTCTTTTCAAATGAGTCAGTTCTTTGCATCAGGTGGCCAAAGTATTGGAGTTTCAGCTTTAGCATCAGCCCTTCCAATGAACACTCAGGACTGATCTCCTTGAGGATGGAGTGGTTGGATCTCTTTGCAGTCCAAGGGATTCTCAAAAGTCTTCTCCAACACCACAGTTCAAAAGCATCAATTCTTTGGTGCTAAGCACAATGATGTATTATATTAATTGATTATCTGATGTTATATGAATATTTTCCTTCCTGTGATAAATCCCACTTGGTCATGGTGTAGAATTCTTTTTATGTGTTGCTGGAGTCAGCTAATTGGTGAGATTCTTTTTTTTTCTTTTAATTTGCTTATTTGGCTGTGCTGGTTCCTTATTGCTGTGTGGGCTCTTTGCTAGTTGTGGCGAGCAGGAACTACTCTCTAGTTACAGTGCACAGGCTTCTCATGGTGGTGGCTTCTCTTGTTGCAAAGCATAGGCTCTAGGGTATGCAGGCTCAGTTGTTGCGGCTCCTGGACTCTAGAACACAGATTCAGTAGCTATGGCTTAGTTTTTCTATGGCATGTGGTATCTCCCCAGACTAGGGATTGAATCCATATCTGTTGTATTGGCAGGCAGATTCTTTACTACTGAACCACCAGGAAACCCCTGTTGAGGATCCTTATGTCTCTATTCATAAAGATATGGTTGTTTGTAGTTTTGTCTGTTTTTTGTAATATTTTTGTCTGCTTTTAGTATGTAGGTAATACTGGTGTCATAGAATTAGTTGGGAAGTGTTTACACCTTTTTTGTTTATTAGAAGAGTGTGTGAAGAATTGGTATTCATTCTTTTAATGTTTGGTAGAATTCATCAGTGAAACAGTTTGGGTCTGGGCTTTTCTTTGTGGGTAGTTTTTTGTCTACTGATGCTATTTCATTGCTTATTATGGAACTATTCAGATTTTCTGTGTCATCCCGAGTCAATTTTAGTACATTGTGTCTTTCTAGAAATTTGGCCATTTCACCTTTTTTTTTTTTTTGACCATTCCATCTTAAGTTGTTCAGTTGGCACAGAATCATTCATGGTATTTCCTTAAACTTTTTTTTTTCCTGTAAGATCAGTGGTAATTCCAATGGGGGTGACTTTTGTCCTTAGTTTTTAAGCCTGTAAGTTTTGGCAGGTAGCAAATTGGGAAGAGGAAGAGCAAATTCACGAAGAGAAAGGGGCATGGGCGGTGATAGGGAAGCAAGCAAAAGATGTTTGGGCATCTGTACATAGTTTTCCATGCCTAGACTCTATAGGCGTAAAGGGTACTAATAAGAAGTGAAGCCAGAAAAGTAGCAGATAGTGGAGGATAGCATCTCTTGGGCTGTTCTTGTCATTTGTGCATTATCCTCTAGGCAATGAAGCATTGTTTGTTTTGAGCAGGTGAGTGATATGATCCAATATACGTATTGGAAAGATAATTAGCAATGGAGTGGACATGGATTAGAGGACTGGGGAGGATTGGAGGTAGGGAAGCCTGTCTTTGTCTTGCCTGCTTAACCAAAGATTGCAGAAAATAATCAGCTCCCTCTATCATTCTGATATTTTTTCCCCAAGTCTCTTAAAGCTCATTAAGCCCACACATAGTCTGATTTCTATACTAAAATTTCATTTATCCAGCTAATTAGCTAGTGTATATATGAATCCCTTATTTCTTAACCATTTTCCATTTCTGTTTAACCACTTGCAACACTTCTATTTCTTAAAATGNATGTAGACCTAATATTTTTGTGAAATTAATTTTAAATTTTCCATTTCTTAATTTTAAAAGAAGAATTTGAGGTGTTGAGTTGCTTTTTAATAGATTTTTTTTCCTGTAGATTAATTACTTTCAAGTAATTAAAAAGTGTTGAGGATGCACTTGACTCTTCAAAAGTTAAAGATGACCTTCAGAGTTTTTAGGTATATTTTCTTTCTTTGAGAGTTCCCATCTTCTTAGCATGAAGAAGAAAAAAAAAAGATAGTTCTTTATAAGCCCCATCCAGCTTCATGAGCTTATATATGAACCACCTGTATTAAGATCCTTCTCTAGTTCTTCTTGCATCTGTTTATTCAACATCCTTTCTATGTTTCCATCTGCTCCCTGGAGGCAACGAGCTTAGAAGTATCTCAGAATGAATTCTGTGTTAATCCTTTTATAACATTCTGTCAGTGTAGCATTCTGCTTTGAATTCCCTTTTAATGAAAAGCTTTTCCTTTTTGTGTGCATGTAAAAGTATCCTTCCAGTTGTTTTAAAGTTTCTTGAAGATCTTGTTGTTGCTGACACAGGGATATGGTAATATTTGCATCTTTAATTTCTTTTACCAGAATGGGAGACCATGACTGAGAATGAGGAGGTGACATCCAAGTTGAACATATCTCAAAGAGCAGATTCTCAGAGAGGAATATCAAAAAGATTTCAAGGAGGTGTTCCACAGCTTCTTGACTTTGAGGAAGAGTGTGAATGGCAAGTTTTTTCAAGTCAGTGGGGAAATGAAGCAAAGGAAAGAGATACACTGAAGAAAGGTTCCCTGTGTGAACGAGACAAGAAAAAAAGGACTCCACCAGAAAAACGAGGCCAAAAGTGGAAGGAATTTGAAGAAAGCTTGGCTTCAGATTCAGCTTTTTCTGAAAGTTTAATAGGTGCTGAAGGAAAGAAGCTGTATAAATGTGATATATGTTGTAAACATTTCAATAAAATCTCCCATCTTATAAATCATCGGAGGATCCACACTGGGGAGAAACCTCATAAATGTAAGGAGTGTGGAAAAGGCTTTATTCAGCGCTCAAGCCTTCTAATGCATTTACGAAACCATTCTGGCGAGAAACCTTATAAATGTAATGAATGTGGGAAAGCCTTCTCTCAGAGTGCTTACCTTCTAAACCATCAGAGAATCCACACTGGGGAAAAACCTTATAAATGTAAAGAGTGTGGAAAGGGCTTCTATAGGCACTCAGGCCTTATTATACATCTAAGACGCCATTCTGGGGAGAGACCTTATAAATGTAATGAGTGTGGCAAAGTTTTTTCTCAGAATGCTTACCTCATTGACCACCAGAGGCTCCACAAAGGAGAAGAACCTTATAAATGTAACAAGTGTCAGAAAGCTTTCATTCTGAAGAAGAGCCTCATTCTGCACCAGAGAATCCACTCTGGGGAAAAACCCTATAAATGTGATGAATGTGGGAAAACTTTTGCCCAGACCACTTACCTGGTTGACCATCAGCGGCTCCACAGTACAGAGAACCCATATAAATGTAAAGAATGTGGAAAAGTTTTCATTCGAAGCAAAAGCCTCCTCCTACACCAGAGAGTTCACACAGAAAAGAAGACTTTTGGTTGTAAAAAATGTGGGAAGATTTTCACTTCTAAGTCAGGTCTCATTGACCATAAGAGGATGCATAGCAGAGAAAAGCCTTATAAATGTACTGAATGTGGGAAAGCCTTCACTCAGAGTGCTTACCTTTTTGACCATCAGAGACTCCACAATGGGGAGAAGCCCTATGAATGTAATGAATGTGGGAAAGTTTTCATTTTGAAAAAGAGCCTCATTTTACATCAGAGGTTCCACACTGGAGAGAATCTCTATGAGTGTAAAGACTGTGGCAAAGTCTTTGGTTCTAACAGAAACCTCATTGACCACGAGAGACTCCACAATGGGGAGAAGCCCTATGAATGTCGAGAGTGTGGGAAAACCTTCATTATGAGCAAAAGTTTCATGGTCCATCAGAAGCTCCATACACAAGAGAAGGCCTACAAATGTGAGGATTGTGGGAAGGCTTTCAGTTACAATTCAAGCCTGCTCGTACATCGGAGAATCCACACCGGGGAAAAGCCCTTTGAATGCAGTGAATGTGGAAGAGCTTTCAGTTCTAACAGAAACCTCATTGAACATAAAAGAATCCACAGTGGTGAGAAACCATATGAGTGTAATGAGTGTGGCAAATGCTTCATTCTGAAGAAAAGCCTCATTGGACATCAGAGGATTCACACAAGGGAAAAATCTTACAAATGTAATGACTGTGGGAAAGTTTTCAGTTACCGCTCAAACCTTATAGCCCATCAGAGAATCCACACTGGTGAGAAGCCTTATGCATGTAATGAGTGTGGGAAGGGCTTTACTTACAATAGAAATCTTATTGAGCATCAAAGAATTCACAGTGGAGAAAAAACCTATGAATGTCATATATGTAGAAAAGTGCTTACCTCTAGTAGAAATCTTATGGTACATCAGAGAATCCATACTGGAGAAAAACCTTATAAATGTAGTGAGTGTGGAAAAGACTTTAGTCAGAACAAAAACCTTGTTGTACATCAGAGAATGCATACTGGGGAAAAACCATATGAATGTGAAAAGTGTAGAAAATCTTTTACTTCTAAGAGGAATTTAGTTGGCCACCAGAGAATCCACACAGGAGAGAAACCATATGGGTGTAATGACTGTAGTAAAGTTTTTAGGCAAAGAAAAAACCTAACTGTACATCAGAAAATTCATACAGATGAAAAAAACTGTGAATGTGATGAGTCTGAAAAAGAATTCTCTCAGACTTCAAACCTTCATCTTCAACAAAAAATCCATTCTTTGGAGGATTTTGGGTCCTATTCTCTTGGGTCCTATTCTCTTGGGTCCAAATTCTCTTGGGTCCAAAATGCCAGTGAGTCCAAGATCAAGATTCAGAAAATCTAGTATTGTGTAAAATGGAATAACATCCCTGCCTCTGTAAGTGACTGTTGGATAAATGGCAGCATATGGTTTTTATAAGGAAAAAAAAGTCATGATTGACCCTTTTGTAGACAAGTGTGTAGCATGAGGCAGAAAGTTAATCTAGACTTTCAAGACTACAAAAACATAAGCCAAATTCTAGTTAAAAGATACTCTGTTCCAAATCATTTCTTATGAACCTAGAAAAGGACTTTGAAGGACTTAAAGATTCTGAAGAAACTGAATTATGATTTATAAGATATAATGAAGATGTAAATGATAGCAAAAATATCTTTGTATTAAAAAGTGTATGTTTTGAAAAGATATATGGTACATCTTAAAGATAGTATCACTGCTAGAGAATGTCTATACAGACAGTGGATTAAGACATACAAAACATGAAGTTGGGTGGGCAGGACTGCTCTTTGAGGACAATTTAAGTACACTGGATTTGGAATCTGAAAATCTAGGTTTGGATCCTGGCTCTTTCACTTATGAGCTCTGTGATGTTAAGTCAGTCTCTTAAGTCTCAGTTTCTCTGTCAGTCAAATACTGGCATAACCCTTACTTCATAGAATTGTTTTGAGCATTTAGTAAAAGGATCATGTGACAGTACTTTATGAAATAATTTAATCATCAATAAAATTGGATAAAAGAGATATGGTCAAAATCTGGAAAATGGCATAATGTAGAGTTTGTTCATCAAGTTAATATTAGGACTTCATGAACCTCAAAAGTTTAATTTTTATAGTAAGAGGAAGTATGGTGGATGGTTAACTTTGGAATTTAGTACTCTAAAAAAACTTTAAAAACAGCTTTTTAAATGTTTAAGGGAGATAATATATAATATACCTAGTTTGTTTTTATGGAAAAAAAATATTGGCTTACTAAATAATGTCTTGCCATTAATTTGATGCCAAGAAAAAACAGTTTATTTTTCAACCTTTGAATTTTAAACCTAGCAGATGTAGAGTGTCAAAATAGAAGGACAGTCCTATGTCACTTTCCTTGCTGACAGGGAAAAATCCTTAACCTCAACCCCAGAGCTGATTATCTCTGCTGCTATCATTCTCACTTCATACAAATGGCTTGTTACTCAAGAAACAACATTCTGTCCCAGCACTCAACTTATCACATAAGTTTTTTTACACAGACAAGCCCTTCAAATATCTGATTATACCAATTCAGAATCCATCTCTGAGTTGTCAGTCCCATTTACTCCCAGTGAACCAATCATTCATTCATTCTGTACCCTTTTGTACATTTGTAAATTTAATTCTTCTTGTATTCTTGGTTTGGTAATTTTATGTTGTAATTCTCAGAACGCCAGTTCTGTCACTGAAGTATAAATGCCTTAATATTGGGATTTTCTGATACTTAGCAGCATTGCAGTGGTGTGTTGATTATAGTAAGTGTTATGAATTCAACCCCGAAGTTCTTTGAGGGCTGGTTCCTTTTTAGACTGAAAGGACCAAGAGTGAAAACTGGAAGGGGCCTCAGTTAAAAGTCTGAAGGCCTTAAGAGTCAGATTCTGCCACTTTTCCTTGGACAAATGGTTTCATTTCTTGGGGCCTTGATTTCTTCATTTGTTAAACAGAAGGAAGAATATCTACCTCCCTAAGTTTTTATGGGGTAATGAATATGAAGATGCTTTATGTCCATACTGAAGAAAAATTACCCCCATTATGTAATAATCATACGTACTTTAATAATGGAGAGATCTAGCATTTACCTCTTAATCAGTTTAACAAAATGTAACACTGCTGAGACAACTCACATAATGTGCCTCCCACCACATGTAATGTGATAAGCCAAAAGTATAACCTGAATTTATCAAGCTGCTTAGACCTGATTGCTAGTTTACAGGAAATACAGGAGGCAAAGGAACAAGATAAAAGAAATCATAAGTTCAGAAAGTGGCATATTTAGGAAAACTGAACTACGGGAATCCCCTGGCAGCCCAGTGGTGAGTCCTCTGCTCTCACTGTGGAGGGCAAACATTCAATCCTTAGTTCAATTGGGGAACTAAGATCCTACAAGCTGGGCGTTGCAGCCAAAAAAAAAAACAAAAAAACCCACTGCACTGGATTCTCAAAGATGATGAAAAAGAGAAGGGAGTGATAATAATTGTTGATGCTGGGTGAGTATTGAGAGTTTTTGTACTACTTTTGTATATGTATGAAATTTTCCATAATGAAAGATACAAGTAGAGGGGATGGGGGGCTTAAAAGATATTAAAGAGTGAGGATGAAAAGGCATTACACACTGGGAGAAAATGTTTGCAAATCATATCCAACACAGAATTTGTATCTAGGCTAGATAATTCTCAAAACTCAGCAATAATAAATAGATCCAATTAGGATATGGGCAAAGGACATGAACAGGTATTTTACCAAAGTATAGATTGGCAAGTGAAAAGATACTCAACATCTTTAGCCACTGGGAATTGCAAGATAAAAATCTGTGCAGCTATCAGAAGAGCTTTTAAATATTTTAACGCCAAATGCTGGCAAGGATGCAAAGGAACTGAATCTATTACATTGCTGGGAATGAGAAATAGTACAGCCACCATGGGGAATAATTTGGCAGTTTGTTATAAAACCAAACATGCATTTACCAGATGACCCAGTATTTGCACTCTGAGCATTCATCTCAAAAAAATGAAAACTCCTGTTACACACACACACACAAGCCTGTATGTGATTGTTAAAAGCAGTTTTACTAGTAATAGTATTTTGTAATCCATCAAATATCCTTCAACAGGTGGTTAAAAGAAACTGCAATATATCTATACCATGGAATACTTATTACTCTGCAGTAAAATTGAATGACCTATTTTTATCTGCAATGACTCAAGTGTATTCCAAGAGAATTATGCTGAGTGAAAAAATCCAATCTCAAAAGGTTGTACACTGTCTGGTCACATTTACATAATACTCTAAAATAAGAAGTATAGGGATAAAAAACCAGATTAGTGGTTGCCAGAGGTTGGGGATGGAGGGACAGAGCAGCAAAAGAGGGAGGGGTTGCACTTAGAGAGGTCTTGGTGTTGGGAGCATTGTGTATCTGAATTGTGATGGTGGTTCCACAAATCTACACGTGATAAAATGACAAGTACACACACAGATTGTACCAGTGTCAGTTTCCTGATTTTTATCTTAAATTATAATTATGTAAGATGTACCCATTGGTGGAAACTAGTTGAAGGTTATTATCTTTACAACTCCTGTGAATCAGTAAATTCATACTAAAAAGGAAATCTAAACAGCCATACCAAATACAGTGTGTGAAACTGACTTGGAAAAATAATGAAATCAATATTTTAGGGCAGTTGGAAATTTGAAAATGACTGATAATAGATGATATTAGGGAATTTTTGTTAATTTTCCTACCTGTAATGATGGTTAGTGTCGATTCTTATTAAAAGATACATATAGAAGTATTTGGAATGAGTATTTTGATGGTTACAACTTTAAAAATATGTTTTTCAGTATGTATAGAGAGATAAGGCAAACGTTGTTTAGTTGCTCTGTAATGTCTGACTCTTGTGACTTCATGGGCTAAAGAAGCCCACCTGGATCCTTTTTCCGTGGAATTCTCCAGGCAAGAATACTAGAGCGGATTGCCATTTCCTTCTCTAATCCTTTCCCCTGTAGTGGCAGGCAGATTCTTTACCACTAAGCCACCAGGAAAGCCCAGTGCAAAGAGAGTGAAGTGTTAGTTGTTGAGTACAGGCATCCATTGTACTCTGTACGTTTGATATTTCCAAAGTAAAACATTTGGGTCAAAATGATCAGGGCCTTCTACAGATGGATACTCTGTAGCTTCAGGCTCCCGGCTTCGCGCCTCACTTCAGTGCTCTCGCCAGGCATAGGAATGCCCATTGCTCTGAGGTTCAGGGTCCCCAATCCACCTGCACTCTTCCTCTGAACTTGTTCTTCCATTCCTGATCGGTAGCGAAATTGGACACCCAACGAGAAGACAGTACCTCCGAGATTCCTAGAGAGGCTGGTCTGGTGACTTGGGGAGCCGGAAGCCCATCCCCAGGCACTTCCTGTCCGGTCATTGTTCTTGTGCCGGTAGGCGCCGGGGTCCAGGCCACCCGCCTTCTGCTCCAGAGCTCGCGAGCTCCGGCCGTGCTTCTGTTCCGCGCACGGTGAGCGGGAGTGGCGTGGCCTGGGCGCGAACGTCGGGGGCGCGGGAGGGTCCATTCCAGGGGTATGTTCTCCTCGTCCTCCCTTCAAGGATCCCAGCACTGTCTCTCTGTCCCGGGGCGGCTCCGCGCCCCACCACTTCGGAAATCCGCTGTTGTCTACCTGCCGGGGGCCTAGCTCGGGGGTAGGTTGGACACGAACCGCCCTAGGGGCCCGGCTTATCCCAGGAACTGGGCTGTGTGGCGTCTGGGGTTGGAGGAGATGGATTGCCACCGTTGGAAATAGGGAAAGGACGTTGAAAGGAAGCCCATAATAGGAGACTGTGCTGTGTAGGGCTGGGGGCCAGTTAGAGTATCAGCAGTCTGATGACAATACCCAAAGTAGGCAATCTTGTGTATACACGGGTGACACGAGTATTAAAGACCTTCCTCCCTGATAAACTTCAACTAGTCATGGAAAGAAGAATTCTCCAGAATTAAGATTTGTTGCAGGACTGAAATATTGCACTACTCAAGAGATGCAGTGTATGGAATAAGTTGCCAGTAAGTTAATGCAGAATAAAATATATGATCACCTCAGTAGTAGCAAAAGAGAACTTAATGAAATTTAGCACTTTTCCCCTAATAAGACATCTAAAGGGAAATAGGAAAATTTCAGTTTCTCCATAATCAGCTATAATGGTAGATTATTTTACTCACAGGTTAAGAACAAAATAATCTGTTGGCTTGGCTGTGATACTGGGGAACTGTTAGTTCATGGTGATATGATTTGTTTCAGTCCTTTTAGAAAGCAGTTTGACAATATATGTCACCTATAAAATCCTTTGGTTAGTAATCCTATTCTAAAGGAATAATTCAGCAGTAGAAAAAACTATTTGCATGAAAAGACTCAAGAATCATGTTAAGAAAATAAACTGGAAATAAAGTTCTTTTACTAAAGCAGTGATTAATAAATAGGGGCTGGTTTAGTAAATTATAATATTATGGTGATGGTGGTTTAGTCGCTAAGTCATGTCCGACTCTTTGCGACCCCATGGACTGTAGCCCACCAGACTCCTCTGACCATGGGATTTTCCAGGCAAGAATACTGGAGTGGATTGCCATTTCCTTCTCCAGCAGATCTTCCCAACCCAGGAATCAACCCAGGTCTCCTGCATTGCAGGCAGATTCTTTACCAACTGAGCTGTGAGGGAAGTCCTATAATTTTACAGGTATTATATATATAATATTTATATTGTGTTTAAATTATGTATATTATAATGTTTAGAGTACCATACCAGAAGGAGGTGGCATTGTATGAACTTAACATTGAAACATCTACCATCTTAAGAGTGCTGCTTTGTCTCACAGAAAAGTTGAAAGAAATAGAAAAATATAAAAGTCAAAGGAAGAGGACTTTAAAACCACCTGTGATTACATCACCCAGAGATAACCTCTCCTAACATGTTGGTGTCTAGTGCTACGTTGCTTCAATCATGTCCAACTCTTTATGACCCCATGGACTGTAGCCCACCAGGCTCCTCTGTCCATGGGATTCTCCGGGCAAGAATACTGGAGTGGATTGTCGTGCCCTTCTCCAGGGGATCTTCCTGACCCAGGGATTGAAACTGCATGTTTTATGTCTCCTGCATTGCCAGGCGGGTTCTTTACCACTAGTGCTACCTAGGAAGCACAGTTGCTGTCTAGACTGCCAGTCTTTTTCTTGAGAGTCTTTTGTTCATACTATAGTTCTTGGTGCTTAAAACAAGCAAAACAAAAAACTTTGCATTGTAATGACTCTTCTTAAAAAAAAAAAACAAAAACAAAACCATGGTGATAATTGTGAAAATATGCATCCCCTAAATTAAAAAGTTCAAGTCATAATTGTCAGTATGGTTGGAGGTTTTCCCTCAAAATAAGTATCTTAAATTCTTCAGTATACAGTGGTTGTCTCTCTGGAGATGAGCTAGGGGTAATTTTTTAAAATCATTTTCTGTAAAGTTTTTACAATTATATTAACTGTATAATTGGGGAAATCAATAAACATTATATAAATGTGTTTGTAATGTGATCATTATGGAAATAAATTGCTTATTTGCAGTCCAACTCCTTCCATCCTGTTGAGGAATAGAGCAGACCCTGTGCTGCAGTGGCTGCTGCCTGGACACTGGTAACCTGTGGTCTTAGTAGCATCCAGGCAGACTTCTGCTCTACTAACAGTGTTTTCTGATTTCCCAGTAGAAACTACTTACCATGTCCCTGGAAGGAAACTCAGGAAGAAGCTTTTGAAACTTAAAGATTAGATGGGGCTTGACTTCTGCTGGGCAACCCCCAGCCATAGGAATTCTGCTGAGCAGAGACGATGACTGCAGAATTGAGAGAAGCTGTGGCCCTGGCCCACTGGGGCCCAGTGACAGTGAAAAAAGAGGAAGAAGAAGAGGAAGGCTTTATGGGCCAGGCATCCAGCCAACAAGTGCACTCTGAAAACATCAAAGTCTGGGCTCCTGGGGAAGAGCCTCAGACATGCCTCCCCGTGTCAGAACAGGAGGAAAAGGTAAGCAGTGGTCGGGGAGGAGGGAGGGAGGATTGCACATGATTTCAGGAGGGACCCTGTCCCTCTGCTTCCACACCTAGAGTCTTGTTTCCTGGTGAGGGGCTCTGGCCTTTAGTCTTTTGCAATTTAATTGAAACATACTCTTGTATTGATGTTGACATTCAGTTCTTTCTATAAACCAGTGCTTCTCAAACTGTGCTACAGTTTGCAATTACCTGGGGAGCTTTTTATGAAATCATGATACCTATGTCATATCTCATGTAAGTTAAATCAGAATCTCTGGGGAGGTGGGCCCCAGATCCCTGTATTTAAAAAAAAGCTCTTCTGGTGCGTCCAGGCATGATTTGATAACTCTTACTTGTACTTCTCAAACTAATATGCCTAAGAATCACCAAGGGTTGGGGTCAGGGGATATGAGGTCTTGTCAAAATGCAGATTCTGATTCAGGAGATCTGGGCTATTGGTCAGAGACTGCAGTTTTCACACGCTCCCAGTGATGGTGATTCTGCTTGTCCACAGACTACAATTTGAGTCGTGAGGCTGTATGTTTTCAAACCTACACCTCACCATGACTAGTTCTATGAAGGCAGAGGTACCCCAAAGCCTCTCTCTAATAATATGACCAGAACCTTGCTTCTTTGATCTTTAGGCCTTAGGAAGATCTACTCTGAAAAATCTCCCCATGTGCTTTCTTGTCTTGTCATGCACTCACTGACAAGTTAGGTTTGGGCAGTGAGATGAAATCAAAGTGATAGAGGAAAAGATAGCAGGCTTGCTTCTCTCCCTAACTCACCTTGGGGATTAGGGAAGACTCTCTGGCTTCCTTTTCCCTTTTTCTAAAATAGTTGGTGTTTTTCTTTCTTTTTTTTTTTTTATGGCCTTGAAGAATAGGTGCTTATGTTCTCATCCTCAAAGTTATGATCATACCACCTTCCTCTGACAGTCTCCTCATAAACCCACCTGTGCCTGCTTGTTTCTAGGGTCAGAACATGTTCTGGGACATGGCTGTAGTCCTGAAACCAACACAAGAGGCACCTGCTGCTTCAACCCCAGGCAGCTCTTCATTACCAGGGACTCTGGCCAAGAGTGAGCTACTGGACATTCATGGGAACATGGCCTGTCTAGGTGAGGTCAATTCTCTGATTCAGAATCTGACTGTTGAGGTTTCTCAAAGTCTTTTCAGAGGCTGCTGGTCTGGTCTCGTAGCCTGAGCAACAGAGAGTACTGAGGTGTTAAAGGTGTCAGGGAGAGCTGGGCAAAGGAATACTGAAAGATGCTTATACATTTGTCATAGGAAATGGCTTGTTTTGCACACAGTTTCAAGACACCACACCAGGGAAACACAGGTAAACTCCAAATTTAGCTTTTTTAAAAAAAATAATTTTACATATTTATTTATTTTTGGCTGTGCTGGGTCTTCGTTGCTGCAAAGGCAGTGGCTTCTCTGTTGCAGATCACAGACACTAGAGAGCGTGGGCTTTGATAGTTGTGGTTCCTGGGCTCTGGAGCACTGACTCAGTAGTAGTGGCGCACAGGCTTAGTTGGTCCTCAGCAAATGGGATATTCCTGGATCAGGGGATCAAACATGTATCACCTACTTGGCAGGCAGATTCTTGGCCACTGAGCCACCAGGGAAGTTCTCCAAATTTAACTTTTGATCACATGTGTTGTTCAGCAAGTTTCATATCTATGCACACATGTAGACACAAGTCTTCTCCCTATGCTTCGTGTTTGTTGTAGCTTGGTGAGCCTACAAGAGAAGCTAAGATAAGAAGGGTCACCTTTAGTGGTGATTTTTTGAAGTGTTCCATTTTCATAGGTCTTTGTGGACTTTCTAGAGGATTTTGAACACTTGTGTCAGCCATGATGATGTCCAAAGTCAGTCATGATGGCTGACTTACCACCTGGTTCTCCAGGCTGGGACTCAGGATCTGCATGGCTAGCAGTGGTGGAAGCTTGTGAAGTAGGGACATATAACTGGATCAAGTGTGTGGTCACCATAAGTCCTGTGCTGTGGAAACAGTCCCTGCATGCCTGCCAAGGCCCCTCTGGCACTGACATGCTATGAGTCTGCCTGGCCAGGGCTGTCCCTGAATATTCTGAACCCTCTCTCCTCCCTAGCCAGTTCCTCAAGCATTTGCAAACTAAGTCCCTTTCTTAAACCAGTGTTATGGGGAAGGTTAGGATGGCCACCTTTTATATTCCTGTGTCTTCTTTAATTCCCCAAACTCTCAGTAACTTCTGTTTCCCATCTTTGCTTTCTGTACCAGTCCTTCTGGCACATTCCCCTTATATCACGTCTTTTCTGTTTCACTGCTTTATCAGACATTCATGGTCTGAACTCCAACAGCTGCACCCATGCACTAGGAATGGCCACTGTTTTCTTTTTTTGGCTGTGCTGGGTCTTTGTTGTAGCCAGTGGGCTGTGGGCTTTCACTAGTTGTGGTGCACCAGCCTCTCATTGTGGTGCAGGGCTTTTCTTGTTGCAGAGTATGGGCTCAGTGGTTGCCTCGGGGGCTTCTCTACTTGCAGCATTCAGGCTCTCTAGTTGTGGTGTGCAGTCTTAATTGCCCTGTGGCATGTGGGATCTTAGTTCCCCAACCAGGGATTGAACTTATGTCCTTTGCATTGGAAGACTGATTCTTAACCACTGGACCACCAGGGAAGACCAGACAACTATTTTCCTTCCCTGCTTTTCCTAGCCAGGACTCACCTTTCTGCCAGCAATTTCTGTCATTACAGGTAATGGTGAGAACACTTACTTCTAGCAGTTGAGAAGGGAATCCCAGTGTAGTTGCTGCCGTATCTCTGAGAATTCTATGACCTTGGGCAAGTCCATTCTTTTTCTGAACCTCCATTTTCTGTTCTGTGAACTGGGGTCTGTTCATTCAGTAAATACAAGATTTGTTGAGGACCTGCTTCCTGTGTGTCCAGCTGTGTAACAGGTGCTGGACATATAGCAGCCTTGCACTTTTTTAGCTCCCATACAAATGAAGGGAAATACTTTTCATCTTGATAATAAAAATTGTATAATATACATGAAAGTACTTTGGAAATTTTGATGTGAATGTCTGAGAGTTTTACTTACAGTTTGGTGTATACTCATTAATATTGAATGTATTAAGGTTCATACATTAAAATTTTAAAAAAATTTTCTTAATTTTTTAGCCATACCATACAGCATGTGGGATCTTAGTTCCCTGACCAGGGATCAAACCCTTGCGCCCTGCATTGGAAGTGCAGAGTGTTAAACCCTGGACCGCCAGGGAAGTAGTTAAAGTTTATATATTTAAAACAAGTTTTTAAACTTTTCTTGTTTCTATTTCCTTTGTACATCTGGAAAAATTCAGAAGATGGGGCTTCCATGGTGGCTCACTGGTAAAGAATCTGCCTGCCAATGCAGGAGACACAGGTTCGGTCTCTGATCCAGAAAGATCTCATATGCCACGGAGCAGCTAGGACCATATGCACCGTAACTATTGAGCCTGTGCTCTAGATCCCGGGAGCTGCAGCTACCGAGCCTGTGCACTCTAGAGCCCATGTTCCGAAATAAGACAAGCTATGGCAATGAGAAACCTGAGCATCACAACTGGAGAGTAGCCCCCGCTCGCCACAACTAGAGAAAAGCCCAAACAGGAACGAAGACCCAGCACAGCCAAAAATAAATAAATAAATATTTTAAAAAAAAGGGCAGGGGGGGAATTCCCTGGTGGGCCAGTGATTAGAACTCTCCGCTTCCACTGCTGAAGGCCCAGGTTTGATCACTGGTCAAGGAACTAAGATCCCAAAAGCCATGTGATGTGGCCAAAAAATCAGGAAAGGAAGAGTGAAGAGGTAGCAGGAGAAGGAGGTAACAAGGAGAAAAGTAAGATAAGAAGAAAAGAAGATATAAGAGCAATTTTAAACTACAGGGAGAAAAATGGAGTAGAGTTTTTAAAAAGTCAGAACAGTAGAAATAGATATAACCAAAAAAAGATTAGCTTTTCAGGGTTTTCTGTTGTTGTAGAGGTCAGGGCTTTGTTGTATCCAGGGCTCAGCCATTCTCTTTCTCTGACACTGCCCTTCCTGAGTGACTGTGCTGGAGTTTCATTACCATGATCTTAGCTGGAAACCAAACTGGACTGTTCCCTTTCCCAGTAATTCTCTGTGCCTTAAACATCCCCATGCCACCCACTCCCTTCTTGGTTGGAGAGTTGCCCTGGTCTGTGCCAGTAGTGTGTCTGGATGCTCTATTCCCCTGTGCAGTTGCTCATGACCTGCAGCTTACAGCTGAATTCAACATACTTCCCCATCTTTATGAACTGACCATCCTATTCTTTTTCTAGGTCATAAAAATCTGAAACTTACATTTCTGTTTTTGTTTGTTTGTTTCAGGTGCTGAAACCAAAAATCCACAGTTATTGGTTCCAAAAATTGAAATATGTGATGAAGCAGAAAAACCCTTCATCGTTTCAGGAAGAATCCAGAAAGTTGACCTGCAAGGACGCAAATTAGGAGAAGCCTGTGAAAACAGGAACATGTTAAAGAGGCAAAGAATAAAGAGGGAGCAGAAAGATTTTGGACAGGTGACAGCAAAAGACTGTCACCTCCCTGAAAACCTCAAAGAAGAGGAAGACCAAAAGTGTCCCAAATCTGAGGAGCGATACACCCTCAGTTCTGGCTCTGTTAAAAATCAGAAAAGCCAGCCTGGGCAGAAACCTTTTACATGCGGTGTATGTGGGAAAGGCTTTAGCCAGAGTGCAAACCTCGTGGTGCATCAGCGAATCCACACTGGGGAGAAGCCCTTTGAATGTCACCAGTGTGGGAAGGCCTTCATTCAAAGTGCAAACCTTGTTGTGCATCAGCGAATCCACACTGGACAGAAACCCTATGTTTGTTCAAAGTGTGGGAAAGCCTTCACCCAGAGTTCAAACCTGACTGTACATCAAAAAATTCACTCCTTAGAGAAAACCTTTAAGTGCAACGAATGTGAGAAAGCCTTCAGTTACAGCTCACAGCTTGCCCGGCACCAGAAAGTCCACATCACAGAAAAATGCTATGAATGTAACGAGTGTGGGAAAACGTTTACTCGGAGCTCCAACCTCATTGTTCACCAGAGAATCCACACCGGGGAGAAGCCGTTCGCCTGTAATGACTGTGGCAAAGCCTTCACCCAGAGCGCCAATCTTATCGTGCATCAGCGAAGCCATACTGGGGAGAAGCCATATGAGTGCAAAGAGTGTGGAAAAGCCTTCAGTTGTTTTTCACACCTCATTGTGCACCAGAGAATTCACACCGCAGAGAAACCTTATGACTGCAGCGAGTGTGGGAAGGCCTTCAGTCAGCTCTCTTGCCTTATTGTGCACCAGAGAATTCATAGCGGGGACCTTCCTTACGTGTGCAATGAGTGTGGGAAGGCCTTCACATGCAGCTCGTACCTGCTTATTCATCAGAGGATCCATAATGGGGAGAAGCCATACACATGTAATGAGTGTGGCAAGTCATTCCGGCAGAGGTCAAGCCTCACGGTGCACCAGAGAACCCACACAGGGGAGAAGCCCTATGAGTGCGCCAAGTGCGGTGCAGCCTTCATCTCCAACTCGCACCTCATGCGCCACCACAGAACCCACCTTGTGGAGAGCACATAGAGGACAAGGGAGACCTCCAGGTGCCGATCCAAACCTCCCGCTCCCCAAGTCGGATAGACACCTCTTGGCTATTTCCTCCTCGGCAAAAATGAAGCCTGCTCTGTCCTACAAAGTTATGGTTTTGGACTTGCCTGGTGGTCCAGTGGGTAAGACTCAGCTTCCAGTGCAGGGAGCACGGGTTTGATCCCTGGTCAGGGAAGTTCTAGATGCTCTGCAGCCAAAAAGAAAAAAAAAAGCAGTTTTCAGGAGTGCAGCACAAAACACAAGGCAGACATTTCAGAGGCTGCTTAAAAGAAAATGAAAATGAAGGCCTCAAGGCAAGGATTTTGTTTTTAACAGTACTCCAAGTGATCATATTGTGTGAAGTGGGATGTGGCCTTCTTAGAAACGGGTCATTCAGAGCTCCGTGATAAAGATCCTTCTGGGGAAAAGGAATTTTCACTTAATTTTGTTTTTAAAAACTCTAGTTAATTTTCCTGGGCAACATGCAGGTTACTGGTGTGTCTGACTGATGGAATTCGCGAGCTTTGAACCTTGTGTTCTAGTATTTTGGGTTTAAGCAGTGACTCATGAAGGAAACCACTTGGGGTAGCAATTCACCAACAACTCTCACCTATGAACATGATAAGTTTTCCATTCCTGGGTAATTTTTTTTGAAAATTAAAAAACTGTCTGCCACTCCTTAAATGGATGGAAGTAGGAACCGGTTGTTTCCCTCATGGTTTGCACCTCATGACAGTTGGAATGGTAAAGCTCTGGAGACTGCTAATGAGTCTTTTCTGATCATTTCCCAGCCTGCATGGCAGTCACTTGAGGACAGATGCAGACTGCACAGCAGAGCCACCGAGACTGCTAGGCTGTGTTCCTTTGAGAAGATCAACAAGTCTTCTAATAACAACCCTGGTTACCACTGCATTCCATTTGAGTGAGACGCTGCTAACAGACCCCTTCCCAGATAGAGGAGTCACAGAATAAAGCTGGAGGCATGCCCACTTTGTCTGTTCTCATTCTGCCCAGGCCAGCCAGAGGGCTCAGTTTGGGCGTAATTGTCACTTTCTGAATGATCTGGTCATTAGAAGAAATAATGGAGCCCTTGTAATTCTGAGAGGACCCAAGAGGAAAATGAACAGAGAGGGAGGAGGCAGAGTGGGATTCCTAAGGTCTTAATTTGTTTTTTTTAGAAATTCATAGGTATTGGCATACGAAAACTTTTAGGAGGAGGAAGAAACTGGCTGAGGTAAGATACCTTTGTTACCATTTGAGCCTTTATTCCTGGAAAAACAATTTATACAACTATGCAATAGGTAGAGTCATGTAATAATATTGCCTTGTGTTTATACAGAACCTGATTCCTTGTGTACCTTCTTATGTAGAGTCATAATATCTGGCACTTATATAGTGTTTTCACAGAAATCATTACCTTAATCCCTGTTACACTGAAAGCTGTTTGTCCCCTTTACCTGAGAGAGGTCATTTAACCAAGTCTAAGTAACAAGCCTGTGTTCAGACCCAGGTCCTAAATCCAGGTTCCCTTTGTTCTACCATGTTCATTCTGTCTTACACATGTAACCCCACCTGAATCTGTGGGAGAGTCTGAGAAAGGGATAGATAGTCTCAGTTTTAGGTGAAGAAGCAGAGCTGACAGATTTGGGGGTGTGCCTTAGGGTGACCAGCAAACAGCAAATTTAAGATAGGGTTTGAGTCTCTTCTCTTGATTTCTGAGTCTATCTCCATCCTACTCTCAGCATGCAAGCATTTATTGTAAATGCTATACCTGGTGAGAGCACTTGGGGGCAGCTCTTGTGCATAAGTCCATGCATTTATTGTCTCATTTCTACAGGACTAAATATTAGTTACACAGCGTTTTGTAGTTTACAGAGTACTTTGCCATACAAAAGGCATACACAAAAAGCTTATTAACTTGTTTTCCCCTTTAACCACAGTCTTTCCTCAAAGTATGTATGACTTCTCTTCCCAGTTTCACTCTGAATCATATAGACACAAAAAATCAATACAAGTCACAAGTAAGAACCAAAAGTGCTCATGCCCTCATAGACCCTGATAGTGACTCTTTCTGTTCCCAGTCTAGAAGTGGAAAGACCCAAAAATAACACCACATGTCTCTGCTGAGATTAGGAACAAGTTAGGTATCCTCCTCCCTGAGTGATCAAGAGTCTCAGAGAGGGTGAGCAGGTCTGAAGATTCAGGGTAAATCGGTGACACTAACACACTAAGAGGCCACAACTGTGCTTTGTAACCATTAAGATGGTTAAACAGAGCCTCATGTTGTGTTTTTATCCTTGTAACTAACTGAACACTGAGTCATCGATGATTGTGATCTCCTCTATTCATAGGGAGTTCAGAAGAGCTATGCAGATGATTATCACGTAAAGCTAGGTTTAGGAATCACTGATCCAGTGTTTTACAACAGTGGTTTTTTAACCTCATTTGCATGTTAGAATTATCTGAGACACTTGAAACTTTTTCTGTTTTAGGCCTCAGTATTTTTTAAAACTTTGGAAGGGTGTGAACCACTGCAGGCAAGTAAAACCTGCAGGTCACAGATGTGTGTGATCAAAGGTGGAGGGGAACTCTAGTATAAGGTAGTGTTCTGCTTCAGCAGAAAAGGACACTGACTACATCAGCTTCTGTGCCTCTAACGACCTTTGGCTGCTGTGACCTGACTCACTGTATTTGTGTTTCAAGTGAATATATCAAACAATTTATTTATATGAGCAAAACAAGTTCTATATAACGTGCTTTTCTGTTCCCCATTCTACAAAGTGACTTTTTACATTTTTGTTTGTATTTCATCTCCAAATCTGGGTTTCCATAAATCATACCCAGGTTCAGGACTCCTGATCCTACACAAATCATGTGAGGTTGCTAAACAGATCAGATCCTTCCCCACCTCATAACAACTTTCCCTCCCAATTCAATTCCAACCCTCAAAATAAATTGCCACCTACTTTTTCCAGTAGGGTTTCTGGTAGGAGAGGAGTGACTACCCTTTGTTATCAAACAACTTAGGTTGCTTAGGTTGTCCTTTTCCTTGGGGTCATCGCCCTGCTTTTTTATTCTCATGCAAACTTAGATCCCCCACCAAGAACTGAATCCTCCCTGCAGTGGAAGCTCACAGTCTTAACCACTGCACCACTAGGGAAGTCCTTTCATCTCCCATCTTCCTAGGCTGGTCTTACCAGAAGTAGATTGGAACTCTGAAGCCCCATTTTCTTAAGTTGCTATCAGTCTTTCAGCTCTCAGAGAGCTAGGCCTAATGATGAGCATTAAGGGTAGAATGCAGAAGTCTGTTTTTACCCTTAAGTGAGACAGCAAAAGGATGCAAAAGTGAATCATGTACGGGTGCCTTGGGGGCCTGGGGGAGAGATTCCTCACCATACATGCACATAAGCACACACAGCCCCCTCTCAAACACAATTCTCTGTGAATCCTCCAGGCTCAGGAAGCTAGCCCTTCCACCATGCTGTGGGTCCCCTCTCCTCTAGGTGGCTGTCTTCCCACTTCTGTCACTTTCCCACCTGTGTGCCTAACCTTTCTGGGGTCATGGTCCATTTGAGAATCTGATAGAGGTTGTGCATCCTCTTTAGGAGAAACTCAGATTGCATGCTCAGTTTTGCATTCATTTGTGGAGGCATATAAACTCCCTGAGGCCAACCCAAGAATCCTTTGGGGTCTCAAATCACACCTGGGGATGTACTATGTAATCACCCACACCTGCTACAGAATGGTAACTATTTTTTTGGCTGTGTGTGACTTAGTGGGGTCTTAGTTCCCTGACCAGGGATTGAACTCCAGCCCCTGCAGTGAAAGTGCTGAATCCTAACCACTAGACTGCCAAATAATTCCCAGTGACTCAACATCAGACTATGGAATCTCTAGGGATGTTGCCCAGACACAACCTTTTTCACTCTTGCTCCTCCTGGATTCCCCCCTGCGCCCCTCAGCAAATGGTGACATCATCCAACATCCAGACCGGAAACCCAGGAGCCATTTTTGGCTTCCAGTGTATCAGGCATTGATGACAAAAATAGTTGTTACACGCTCTTTGTGGCAGACATGGTGCTAGGTCCTGGGGTACCAAACCAAGCAAGGCCTGCATTTCCCCCTTTTCATGTCTGATCCCTTAACATGATTTATTTACCAAGCTCTTCATCATCTTTCCAGCCTATTGGTTTCATTTCTCATGCACCTCTACTGTAGCCTGGAGGCAGCTTGCTCTCGTGGTGCCTGTGATCTCTAATCACCACGCCCCACAGCCCCCTTCTGCTTTGCCTATTTGGTTTCTTTTAATATGTGGCTCAGGCCCATCTCTGGGAAACCTCTGAGCTCCCCATGGCCAAGAAGTATATTTACAAGTATAGAAGAGCATGATACTTGTATCCAGAGTTTTACTTTGGGCTTTAAAGTGAAAAGCATCTGGATTCAAAATTGTGTGTATATAGTGCAGTTCTCGTAAAATGTTGTTACATACACTGTATACTCTTCAAAAGTATATAGATAAAATACATGAAGGAAATAAAAGTTATAAGTGTTTAAGTGACTTTTTCAGAGCCATGCAAATGGTAAATTCCAGAGCTTGGGCTCAAACCTAGGTCCTAGGGATAATGGAATTATAGATGATTAAAATTTTTTAAGTAATTTTCATATTTTTTATAAGGAACAAAAATTTTATAATCAGGAAAAATATTTATTATAATCACAAACTTAGTTTTATTGTATTAACTATAAACAGTATCTCTAATTCTCCACTTGGTAGAATGTGGGATGTAGAATTTTGGTAGAATGTGGGATGCTCTGTCTCCTCCCCTTGTCCACCTCTCTGCCTCTGAAAGTGTCAAGTTTGACAATTCTTAAATTCTGTTCTGTAACCATAGTCTTTTATGCTTTGTTTATTGATTTGTTCTGAAAATTGAAATAAACAGCATGAATGTTATTATGACTATATACATGTTCACTACAGATGTAATTTATTGTGATTCTGTTTCCCTTTTAGAGCAGCATTTTGTTTGTATTGAAGTTTCTAGTTGTCTTTTCCCCTTGTGCTGGTTGCTTTTAATACATCCTCCGTTATTTCCAAATTTCCATCCAATTAGATGTTCTTTGAGTCCCCCTTTCTCCTGTATATATCCTTTCCAAAGACCTCCAGCCTCCTATTTTAGTCTGTCCATGATGTTTGTTTGTTTTTAATTAAGAAAATCTTTTTGGCCACACTATGCAGCCCATGGGATCTTAGCTCCCTGACCAGGGATCAAACCCATCCTCCGTGCAATGGAAATGCAGAGTCTTAACCACTGGACCACCAGGGAAGGCCCAGTCCTTGGTATTCTTTATGCCTACTGTCCTGTTGTTACACTGGTACATAGCATCCTAAATTCCACATCTACCTTTTGTTTCCACTCTCGTTTCACTGCAGAGCATCAAGTCACTTACCAAAGAGTATGTGGAAGGCAAAAGAGTATATTGGGTGCCTATGTATGTAAAACAACTTTCTCTTCCCTCACACTTGCTTGGTAGTTTGACTGGCTGTGAAATTCTAGGTTGAAAATTTACCCCCAGAGCTTGTAGGCATTGCTTCACTGACATATAGCGTCCGACATTGCTAATTAGATGCCTGATTGCAGTCTGATTCATATTTCTTTGACAATCAATAGAGTCACATTTTTGTAATCTCTTTCCCCACCCCTTTCAAGCTCTTAAAGTCTCCTGCTTATCCTTGATATACTCCATTCCCTAATGGACTCAGTGAAATTTTTCAATCTAGCGACTCAAGTACTTCTAGGAAATGTTCTCATATTATTTATGTGACAATTTTCCCTTTCCATATATATTTTTTCTATTTTCACTGTTTTTGCAATTCCTGTCAATCAAATATAGCTTCTGGAT
>SJYQ01091746.1:132970-184753 GCA_006410935.1 Redunca redunca | reverse complement strand
TCTTATATACCATTTTCTGGGAGAGTACCTTGATTATTTTTCAGCCCTTCTAGTGAGTATTTTGGCAGTAATTAATTTGTAAGAGCCTTTTCTTGTTCTCACTTTGTTCCTTTTGTGTAGCATACTATTCTCATTTTACAGATGCCTCTTAAATCTGAGTATTCTAATTAGAAGGATTTTCCTTAGTCTCTTCTGTCACTGAATTGCCTCACCACCTTCATTCCCCTGCTCTGGGTCCTTTTTTCTTTTTGTTTATCTCTTTAACTCTCTTTGGAGGATTTCCTCAAATATGTTGTGATTCTTACACACTCAGATATAAACATGCACATATTTGTGTGGTGTGGAGGCGGGTAGTGGGCTTGGCTCAGTAAAAGGCTTCCTTCTTGAGTGGTTAGTAGGAACAAGTTGTTTCCCTGAAGACTCTAAATGCCAGGATGCAGAGATCTTTTGGCAGAAAATCATCTCATGTTTTTGTCTGGGGTTTGGGTAACGTAAGTGATTCTCTAGAGTGAGAGAGAAGGGGATCAAGTGTTACTACAGGTTTTCAGTTGATGCTTTTATTTTTTTATTCTTAAAAAAAATTTTTTTTTGGCAGCACTGCACTGCATGCATGGATCTTAGCTCCCCCACCAGGAAGTGAACCCAGCCCCCTGTAGTGGAAGCTTGGATTCTTAGCCACTGGACCATCGGAGAAGAGCCCTGATGCACTTATTTTTAGCTCTATTCCACCTTACCCTTCATTGCACCAGAGGTTTCCAAGTCCCAAGTCATCTGGAGTTTGGTAGGTAGACAGCTGCCTCCTTTCACTGCATTGCCCTCAACAAGTATTTCAAGTTGTCACTCCCTCCATCTAATTTTATTGTGGATGAAGCCACCATTTCATCCATTTTTTTATCCTCTAGAAATTTGTTTCCCTGTCCCATCATTATTGTTCATATATTTTAAAACATTTTAACTCATTATTATTTTATTGGAAGCTAAATGATTTTAAAAAGAATGTTGATAATCCTTTGATACAGTAGTACCACTTTTAGAAAACTAAAACATTATTTTGACAGTGGTTTATATACTTGTCAGTGTTAATATTTTACAAAAAATGAAAATAGTCCAACTGACTAACAATAGTAGAATGATTATATGTGATGGAATGTTCTGCAACCACTAAATATCATAATTTAAGGAATCTTTAGTGATACAATAAAATATTCGCAATAATATTAAATGAAACATGCAAAGTATAAAATTCAGTGGTGTGTATAGACACTTCATTTTTCTTAAATGTATTAATACATGCCTGGAAAAGACTGGAAGGAAATAAATACCTGAGGTATTAACAGTGGTTAAATTTTCCTGCATTGTACATTTTCTACAGTGAGCCTAAATTACTTTCATGATCAGAAGGGAAAAATTAAGAAAAAGATCATGGCTTGTTTAGAGTTCTTGTGGGGTGTGGAATGGGTAGTGGGGAACAGCAGAATCAGAGTCAGGGGAAACACAGTGGTCAGTTACCAAGGGCCTGATGCCAGGCGAGGGGATTCAGCTGGAGAATATGTGTAACCCCAGTGTTTGTGACATGCAGTTAGAGCTGTGGAGAGCGGAGGCTGGGCTGGTGAGGGGGGAAAGGACTCTGGAGACCACACAGACTACTTCTGTCAGAGTCTAGGAGAGAGCCTGGATTCTGACCCAGGCAGCTGCAGGGGCCAGAGAAGAGACAGATGGAATGAGCAGGCCTTCGGGGCACGGAGGATCAGTGCAGTCCTCCACACCCTGTGACACATGATTTCTGACAACTGGGACCTAGGCCAGACCCGAGAGGTCCTGGTTTCTTTGTGCCTCTCTGGGGCTGCCCTGTGTCACCCTGGGTATGAGCAGGCAACCTAAGTCCTAGCGGGCCACTTGGCTACCCAGGTCCCCATGCTGGGCCAATAGCAAGGTTGTAACTGCCCTGTTAGTTGGAGGGGTTTCCTATGTGCTAGGCACTCTGCTAAATGCCAAATGTTTTTTTTATCTCATTTAGACTTCACCTGAGGAGGGAAGTTCTCTTATTATCTACATTCTGTTTGTTTTTTTTTTTTTTTGAAATAAGTTTTTATTGGAGCATGGTTGCTTTACAATGTTGTTTAGTTTCTACTGTACAGCAAAATGAATCAGGTATAGGTATACATATGCCCCCACTTTTGTGGATTATCTACATTTTCATAGCAGGATTAAGATACCTGAGGCTAAAGACCATTATCCCCTCGCCTAAGCGATCTTCTCAGTGTGCCTCCAAGAACCCCTCTCCTCATCTAAAAGTGCTTTATTTAAGTGGAACAACAGTGCTTGCCTGTGGTAAGAAGTTCAGTGGTACAAGAGCAGACAACAAAGAAGTTGTGTCCCTCCCAGCCCAGAGTACTGCAGTATGTGCATCACAGAGATAACTGTTGTCAATTTATTGGGATCCTCCCAGACATGCATTTATAGTCTTATATATTCCCCCCAACACACGCACACACATGAGCTTAGGATACTTTTTTTTCTTAACTCTGTGTCTTGGAGATGGTTTGTTTGCCTGTAAGATCTATCTCATTCTTTTTCACTGCTGTGTGATACTCTGTTATATGGATGTACCATGATTCATGGAGCAAGTGCCCTACTGGTAGTCATGTAGGCTCTTTGCTATCTTTTGCTTTTACAAACAATGCCATGATGAAAATCCCAGCATACTGTCCTTTATCAATTTATCCTGCAGACAAAATTGTATGTATACAACTTTGTTTGCAGGATAAACTGATAAAGGGTTATGTGCATTTGATATTTAGATAGAAATTGCAAAAGCAGTTCCCAGTATGTGTGAAAAGGCCCACTTCCCTGAATCCTGTATAATACAATTGCTGTCTTTTCTGCTCTGATAAATGAAAAATGCTGTCATATTTTAGTTTGCATTCAGTTATGAGTGAACCTGAAAATCATATCTTGTGTTTAAGAGCCATGTGTATTTCTTTTTGTGTGTGAATTGCCTGTACATGTTCTTTAAGCGTGTTTTTTTTTTTTCTGTTGGGTTGTTGATCCTCTTAAGAATTTATTTCTAAAGTGAACAGTGAAAGCGAAAGTCTCTTAGTCGAGTCCGACTCTTTGCGACCCCATGGACTATACAGTCCATGGAATTCTCCAGGCCAGAATAACTGGAGTGGGTAGTCTTTCCCTTCTCCAGGGGATCTTCCCAACCCGGGGATCAAACCCAGGTCTCCTGCCCTGCAGGCGGATTCTTTACCAGCTGAGCCACAAGGAAAGCCCTAAGAATTTATTCTGCCAATTCTGTAGTAAAGAAATGACCCTTCTCATCTGCCATATGTGCTGCAAGTATTTCCCCCAGTTTACAGTCAGTCCCTTTACTGTGATCTTTGCTGTTTGGATATTTACCATTTATTGTCAGATCAAAGCCTTGCCTTCTTCAAGATGATTCATTCTCCTATGATTTCACCTAGTCCTTTGAGACAGGTTCACTGGAAATCCATTTTATAGTAGGGAACGATTTGGGTCTTGGCCCCACAGCCGGCCACTTTTCCCCGGGCTCCAGTAGGAGGAACCCAGCGAGAGAACCACAAAGATGGTGACCCGTCCTCGCTTCCTGGAGCTGCGGGGCAAGAGCCTGCAGCCTGGCGCTTTCTCCCCGGCCGGTTCACTGAGCCGCGCTCACGGGCTGACTGAGGGTCCGGGATCTGGGTTGGACTGGCTGGTGCCTGGGAGACCCCGGTGTGAGGGTTCTGGGGAGAGGCAGTTGCACGGGGAAGAGGGAAGGGCGGGAAGGGTCTGGGTGAGCCAGGAGTGCAGAGGATGGAGGGGAAGGAGGGATCGGCAGTTTGGCCAAAGGAGGATCTGGCTATAGTCAGGCGCTGGGAGCGGGTGTGTTGGGAAGGAAAGCGGAGAAGAAGCTGCAGCCTGAGGTCAGCTACGGAGAGGAGGAGGCTGCCATCGGGGAGTGGGCGCTGTGCTGGGAGATGGGACCAGGGCAGGAAGGGAAAAAATAGGTATGAGGGTGGGCTGGCAGAAAGAATAGACAAGTTGAGAGGGTGAGGGGAATGGGTTGGAGAAGGAGGGGCTCGTACCAGCGCAAGGACAGCTTCCTCCAGACCCTGGGACTCCGGTCCTGCCGAGCTGACTTCTCTCGCCTCGGGCCGCTGGAAACAAGTCAGACGTGCCACTGTGGACAAGATTATTTTCCCAAAGTTCTTGAGAGTATGCTACTCTGGCCCTGCTGCTCACTTACCTCCAACCCAGGACAAATCCCTAACTTCTCTGAACATAAATCCTCTCTTCCACTCAAGGTTAGGCGGTTGGGATGAAATGAGGCGATTGAAAGGGATTTGTAACCCTTTGTTTAAAGGCTGCCTGGTTGCAGAAGCCTGCCATAGTCCTGTGGATGTTGTTTAGTCGCTCAGTTGTGTTCAACTCTTCCAACCCCTAGGCTGTAGCCTTCCAGGCTCCTCTATCCATGGGATTTCCCAAGCAAGAATACTGGAGTGGGTTGCCATTTCCTTCTCCAGGGTATCTTCCAGACCCAGGAATCAAATTGGAGTCTCCTGTGTTTCCTGCATTGGCAGGTGGGTTCCTTACCACTGACCCACCAGGGAAGCCCATTCCTGTGGATAGGTGTGGATGAGAGAAACCAACCCTAACTTGACTGGGAAAACATTTTTACTTTCACAGTTCAACATGGAGTACAGTGCCAGCTGACTGCCTCAAGCATAGACGTCAATGGCAGGAGCTGCTGAGCCACTGTTCTTTTTTGTCCCCTGGTGGTGGTGAGCCCTCAACTGGGCAGACTGGGGCCAGCAAAGCCCTTAGTCAGGCTCAGTCCTGCCTCTGGAGCTGGTCTGGATTTCCCATCACCGCTGCTGAGAGTTACACCAAATCTACTTGAAGCTTGAGAGTAAGAAGCAGAGAGGTCTTGGCTGTTGAGAGGAAACAGGTCAGAGAGGGGAGATGTGAAGTTATAACTCAGTTCCCAAAAGTTAGAATCTGTTTAGATGAGAGTCCAAGGAACCATGCTGAGGTAGGAGCCAGCATTTATGGGCTGTCCTCATTGCCTATAAGCCAAGGGAAGGGGAGAAGGTAGGGCCAGCATTAAAAACAAAAAAAAACCAACTATTTACTTGTTTGGCTGCCACAGGTCTTAGTTGAGCACACAGGATCAGTTGCAGCATGTGGGATCTGGTTCCCTGACCAGGGATGGAACTTGGGCCTCCTGCAATGGGAGGACGGAGTCTTCCACTGGATCAGTGCCAGGAGCTGTCCTGCGGCAGATGCAATGTATTACTCCCTTGCCGAGATGGCCCGTTCACCCACCTAGTACTTTTTCCAACCCTAACGCCCCCATCTACAGTTTTCACGAGGCATGAGGTGATCACTGTATTCCGAGCAAGGCAGTCTTTCATGGGACATCAGGCATGCCACTGGGCTTGGAGGGAAACCGACGGGGATCGCCCTCTATGAGGCAGCTATCAGGAGGCTCCTCTCAATTCCTAGACAGCAGAGGGCTGCGCCGGACAAGAGCCGCCGGGCCTCTGATGACGCACTACCTGCCGCGCCGCTGTTCTTCCGGCCTCGGCAGGTGACTCTAACCCCTGGGTCTCCGTGTGCCTCACGGACAGTGGTCGCTGCCCTGTGGGGAACCCCCGGACATCACGGTGAGCGGGCGGGACCCAGGGGAAGGGAAGGACAGACACCGCACGCCTCTCGGCAGTGGCGGCAGCCCTGGTTTATGTGGAAACCCGCCGGGCCTCGTTCTCCCCGAGTATTTGCGTACTGGGACGGCCCCGAGCTCTGGCAGCTCATCCCCGCTTGCAGCTTCAGCACTGCACTCACCAGGGCCTGGCACACAGAATACACCTAAGAAGATGATGGCGTGAATGAGTGAATGATGATTGAGTAGCGGATAAGTGACCGAGACCTAGGATCCGAATTCGGAGACGAAATCCTGGGGGCCAGAGTTCTCCGTTTGGGCACAGCTGTTTCCCCCAACAGCCCTGCAGCTCAAACTTAAAAAATTTGAAGGGACTTAAGAAGAGAAAGCAAACAGTGTGAAACGCACTAGCGAGAGAGTTTGGAGACCGAGCCGATTTCTTGATATCTAATGTTGAACTGCCTTTTCTCCACAAAGCTCGGTTGACAGTATGTATGCTGAAACGTTTAAGTCTAACAACAAAAGTTTACTATCCATTACTTGCCAAATATTACGTAGAATTTAGAGGCGGAACTACAAGAGTGAGTGACCTCGGAGCCTTGCCAAGTGGGAAGTCGCTTCCCAGTGTAGTACTGGAAGATATATATGTGAGCAGATCTGTGGTAATATTTTAAACCGCGTTATTTGGCACTTAACGGATACCAGGCTCTGTTTGAAACAGTTGTCCATTTATTTAGCCTTCACAACAACATCTAATTTTCAATGAGGAAATCGAGGTCCGTAGAGAATAGATGACTTATCCGAGGACGCACTGCTATTAAGTGACCCAACACTGCAGAAAATGTAGGTCCAGGGTGCTGTTGCAGCCTGGAGGAATACTTTACTTGGATCCAACAAGCAAATCAGGAAGGGCTTCACAAAACAGTACATTTAAGTGTGGTGTTATGTAAGGAATTGTGGTTTGTTCTTGAAAAACACCTGGCTTCCCAGAATCCATCAGCCGCTTCTAAAGGAGTAGCAAAGTGGCAGCAGGGAGAAACCTTACAAGACATGAGGAGGATGCTAGGTCCCTGTAAGTTTTAGCAAGATGATGTTGTATATATGTATGTATGTGTATATATATATATATATATATATACACACACACACACACACCTGTTTTCCCCAAATCTGGATTAAGTTTGATCCTTTTAGCATCTTAAAATCATGAACAGATATTTCACATTATCTTATTTGTGTAAGCATTCCATTCTGGCCGACTTAGAAGCAAGGTGTCAGCAAACTGTGACCCATGGCTAAATTTTGGTCTACCACCTGTTTTTGTTAGAAAAAAAAAAATTGTTGAAACAAACAAGCTCACTTGTTTACATATTGTCTAGTTCTGTTTTCAAACTACAAAGGCAATGCTTGCTAACTTTTGATATAGACAAACAGCTTAGATGATCCACAACTAGAGAGGAGATGTGACAGACTTGTCCTTCTCAAACGTGATATTTCTGGATTTATGTTGAGTGCTTGCTGTGTGGCATATATTTTTATAAGTGCTTTATGTGAATTAACTCATTTAGTCAAGAGTTTCACAGAGCATTGGAGCTGGAAGGACTTGGAATATTACCTGATTTGTCACCTTTTTCAGATAAATAGCCTGTTCACATGGGCTATGGCAGAGCAAAGTTTCTTGAGTTTCAGTACAGCTCACTTTGCCACTTTGATCTTATTCTGAATGGGAAACCTATACCATATCCATTAGATGTGGCATTAAAAAGGTTTTTTTGGGGGGGTTGGACAGTTAAAACTCTGAGCCAGATCTTTCACTTTTAGATATTTTTTGGATTATAAAAGTATTTCATGTTTATTGCAGGAAAAATGAAATATGTAGAAGAATATAAAGGACAAAATAAAGTAACCCATTAAATGACCTAGAGATCAGTTGTTGACATTCTGGAGGATCTTCTACTGTCCTTTTTTATGTGTGTGTTTTGTGTATATCTGTGTAGTTGATAATTGTTTCTGTTTATTGAATGCTTACTTTAGTACTGGTATATATGTGCATATTTTTTGTTTTTAGTGTTTTGTAGTCTCCTGTTTTAACATATTGTATTCTCATGAGTATTCTTTGATTTGAAAACATGAGTCTTAATAATTTCATAATCTGTCATATTGGTATACCATCAATTTTTACTTGCCTGTATTTTCTTAAAATTATATTAATAATGTGATCCTTGCAAATTAGTCTCTGTGCTCATCTCTAATTATATTTTTTCACTTTTTTCTGTGATTATAGAGTTATTTATTTATTTCTACAGGAAAACTTTCAAGCATTACAAAAAGAAAGGCCTTAAGACAACAAAAGTTTCAGACTTCTCTGGTGGTCCAGTGGTTAAGACTCTGTGCTCCCAACGCAGGGGCCAAAGGTTCAATCCCTTGTTGGAGAAGATCCTGCATGCCACATGGCACAGCCAGAAAAAAAAAAGTGTGCCATAATCTTATTCCTCAGAGATGATCATGGCTAACAAATTGATAGATATTCTGAGAGATTTAGGTTATTTATTTATTTAGAACATGCTGTGCAGCTTGTGCGACCTTAGTTTCCCAACCAGGGATTGAGCCAGGCCCTCAGCAGTGAAAGTGCAGAGTACTAACCACTGGACCACCAGAGAATTCCTTAAGTTAGTTTTTTAAAAATAAGGCAGAATATAAATAATTGAGGAAATATGGGAAATAGAGGGGAAAAATCATTTGTAATTCATATCCCCATGGTGATGATTCATTTTCTTTTGTGGTCTTATTCATATGCATATTTTAACATACATATATGATACTATATTTGTATCTGAAATTATGACATACTGATAAATTTGAGGATCTTCTGAGATACATTGCAAGTGTATATAGTATGGACTGAGAATTTTGTTCTGAGTTCCTGTACCTACAAAATGATGATCACGGTGTCCCAATTAACACTCAGCATACAACTTTAAGACCTAGTATATATAACTAGATATATATAACTATATATAACTAGATATGGAAAGGTAGTACCAGATTACATTCTGGTACTCAGTCGTGTGTGAGAGGCTCTTTTCCTGACCTTTGCCAGTTTTTGAGTTTTACCATTAAAGAGAAAATTTCCAATTTGATATAAAAATTAATTCTTCATTCTTTCAGTTCTCATTTGTTTGATTACCATGGAGGTGGAGCTTTGTTTTGATATGTTTATTGGCTTTTTGTAATTCTTGGAGTATTTGTTACACTACCCATTTTTCTGGCAGTTCATCTTTTTTCTTTACTCATTAATAAGAATCCTTTTATTTATCAGGTCCATCTACTTTTTTGATGTGTAAATTTAAAAAATACATTTTTTAACCCTTTACTCAGTTTAGATTTATTTTGTTATGTGGCATGAAATAGAATCTCACTAAGTGTTTTTTCCAGATAGTTAAACAATCTCAGCATAATTTGAGAGAAATTGATTATTTATGATTCAGTTCAGTTCAGTTCAGTCACTCAGTCGTGTCCAACTCTTTGCGACCCCATGAATCGCAGCACGCCAGGCCTCCCTGTCCATCACCAACTCCCAGAGTTCACCCAGACTCACGTCCATCGAGTCAGTGATGCCATCCAGCCATCTCATCCTCTGTCGTCCCCTTCTCCTCCTGCCCCCAACCCCTCCCAGCATCAGAGTCTTTTCCAATGAGTCAACTCTTCGCATGAGGTGGCCAAAGTACTGGAGTTTCAGCTTTAGCATCATTCCTTCCAAGAAATCCCAGGGCTGATCTCCTTCAGAATGGACTGGGTGGATCTCCTTGCAGTCCAAGAGAAATGCCAATTTTTATCATATATTAAATTATGTTACATATTTCTCTTAGGGGATTAAGAGTCTATAAAGTCAAAAGCCAGAGTTTAACTTCCTTATAAATGTGTAAACTCACCATTAAGGTTTCCTAGTTACACACTCTCTCTCTTTTTTTAAGCTGTGCCACACATTATGCAGAATCTTAGTTCTCCCACCAGGGATCGAAACCCCACTCCCTGAATTGGAACGGCAGAGTCTTAACCACTGAACTGCTGGGGAGATCCCCTAGCTATATACTCTTGATGATTTTATCTGTTACCTCCAGAATTTCAATTACTCTCTTTATGACAAAAATTCTAAATATAAGTTTTCTGCCCATACCTCTCTCCTCTAATATCCATGTATGCCTGATATTTCAAACTGAATATATCTTTTCCCTCCCAAACCAGTGTTCCTACTCTCATTAAAGGTTACTGTCATCACTCAAGCTTCAAACCAGCAAATTGTCATTAACTTTTTCTCCTTACATTTCCCTCTGATATTCCTCTTGTCCTGTTGTTTTTTCTCTTAATCAGCCCAGTCTCCTTACTGGACTGCTGAAACAACCTCTCAGGGGTACTCCAGCCTTCACCTTGCCTCCTACCTACCTTTCACCCCTGTACACACTTCTCTTGTTCAGTTCAGTTCAGTTCAGTCGCTCAGTCTTGTCTGACTCTTTGCGACCCCATGAATCACAGCACGCCAGGCCTCCCTGTCCATCACCAGCTCCCAGAGTTCACTCAGACTCACGTCCATCGAGGCAGGGATGCCATCCAGCTATATCATCCTGGGTCGTCCCCTTCTGCCCCCAATCCCTCCCAGCATCAGAGTTTTTCCAATGAGTCAACTCTTCGCATGAGGTGGCCAAAGTACTGGAGTTTCAGCTTTAGCATCATTCCTTCCAAAGAAATCCCAGGGCTTTCTCTTGTACTATGGACAAAAGGATGTGTGTGTGTAATAGCAGATCTAATCATGTTACATCTTTTTTTCAAACCTTTTCCGGTCTTTTTTGTGGCCTTCTGCTCAGTTTAGGGTTAATTCCTTAAAATGACCTGCAGGCAGGCTTCATGGCTTATTTCTAGCGTTTCGTACTTTGGCCTTACTAGAGCTCGTTCATTCTTCTGAAGCATTGGGGCTTGATTCCTTTTATATATTCCATCACACTTCTCTTGATATCTTCTTTTCCCTCTTCACCCAGGTTAGAGGCTTTAGATTAGGTCCCCTCTGCTCTACATTCCACAGTGCCCAATATTTCTGCTTTTTTAATTCCCTTATTTGTAACTACTGGTGTAATTTCTTTGTTGAGCTGTGATGTAAGCTCTGGGTGGGCAGGGTCATGTCTGACTTTTTCTCCACTGTCTAGTTCTGATTATACCCAGACCCCACTCTACCTCATGAATATCTGTAGGATTCTGCAGTGGGTCCACTTTATGTCCCTGTTATGGAAGAGGATCAGGAAATCCCACCTAGAATCCTCCTAAACCTCTAAAACACAACACTGAGGCACAGACCTTAATGAGAAGGCCACAGAGCTGGTCTTATTAATTACTTCACCAGACATCCTATTCTTTCATGTTTTCTGAGGTCTTGATTATGATAAACCATCTCTCTGCCTTCTGTTTTTCTTGAGATGTTTCCAGTTTTACTTCTCACTTCAGGCTTATAGGGAGAGATATTTTTTGATGAACAGTTACAATTTTGACTTTCCAAAAACCAGAAACTCCCTACTATTTTTGCAACTCTTTATAAGTCAAAAATTATTTCACAGAATGTGTTTTTTTAACTGCAGCCTGCAGTTTTATATTGAGCTGTGCCTGAAGAAAAAAATTTTTCACTGATAAAACACCTTAAAGAAAGGACAATCAGTGTATCTCTAGGTTGTATTAAATAGAAATCTCTAACTACTATCCAGCTCCTTGACACATAGGGGAGGTGGATTGATCAGACGTAATGCATTAGCCTTGTTATGAGGCCATTTCCCCCATGTAAATTTTGATTATATTAATTGCCTTTTCTTTAGATTATTGTATAATGGAAAGAGTGGACTCATTGACATGGATATTCCCATTCATAGTTATTTTTATCTTTATAAATAACATTCTGATGTATTTATCGAGTGCTTGGGTATTTCCTAATATGTTAGTCTGTCTGGCTGTCACTTGAAAAGCTGACAGATGGAGTTTGTGAATCCAGAAAGCTGGAAGTCATCCGTAACACTTGGTAATGCAGGCACACTGCTATCCTGACAGGTTTTGTGTGAGTTATCAGATAGTATCCTCAGACAACAGCTCTTTCTCATTTTTCTGTTTACTGGGACAGTGATATCCCCTCCCCCACCTTTTTTTCCTCTATGAGCAGGGCTCCACTTCCAACCTTGAAGTCTTTTACAAATCAAAGCAAAGAGAAGATTTGTGGATGTTGAATATGCAAGGAGCTGAAGAGAGAGAGATTGGAAGAGAGATTTGTCCAGGTGAGTGAGCCAGTGGAAGAAATAGGAGGACTTTGGAAATTTTACAAGAGAAACTGAGTGAAGCTCAGAAGAGAAAATTGCTCTCTCTTTTAGGATATTGGGATGAATGTGAGTGAGGACCTCTTGGGGCCAGCTTTTCCCTGGTACATTTCTATTGTTTGGCTCGTTTACATTCTCTCACTGTTTTGCCCTAATCTTAGTCTGTTATTTGTCTTTTTCCTTTTATCTCCCTTGTCTCTGATTGCCTCACTTCCTTGGTGTCTGCAGCTGCCCGTTTCTCATTAATGATGATCACCTTACCCTGGTGCAGATCTCTTCCACCGCTTATAATTCTAAATTACTTGCTCACTTGCTCTTATTGACCCTTACTCATAGGCCAGTATTAAGACCTGTCAAAATGAGGTCCCTCTAAGTTAAGGGACTTCCACTCTGCCCTACACAAGAGACATTCACTGTGGTGGTTTTTTCAGGTTGGATGAACAAGTCTGCTCCAGAGCAGGATGGCACTGATACTGAGTTGCCAGGGGTAGCATCCAAGAGATCCCAAGAGGATGAATACCAGGATTCTACATTTGAAGAAAAACATATATGTGAGAACATGAAGGAAAACCCTCCCAGAGAGGCTCCTGGACCACGGTTTTTCCGAGAAGGTTTTGGAGCAGTAACTTTTATCCATAAGGAAGCATCTCCAGAAATGATTAGCCAGGAATATCATTTTGACAGAAGCTTGCTTTTGACCTCAAGTTTTGTTACACATCTCAGGGTTTCTACAGAAGAGAGCCTACATAAATGGGAGACAAGTAGCATACACACCAATGAGATTTCAGGCCAAAGTAAATGTTTGACCCTCTCTACACAGAAAAAATCTTGGAAATGTGGTGAATGTGGAAAAACCTTTACTCAGCGCTCATCCTTTACCCAGCATCAGAGGACTCATACAAGACCCTACACATGTGAGGAATGTGGGAAAACTTTTAGTCGTAGCTCATTCCTTATTCGACATCAAAGAATTCATACTGGAGTGAAACCATATGAGTGTGAGCAGTGTGGGAAAACATTTAGATGTCGATCATTTCTTACTCAGCATCAGAGAATCCACACTGGAGAGAAACCGTATAGATGTAATGAATGTGGGAATTCCTTCCGCAATCATTCACATCTCACTGAACACCAGAGAACTCATACTGGAGAAAAACCTTACAAATGTAATAGATGTGGGAAGGCCTTCAGTCAGAATACACACCTCATTCATCATCAGAGAATTCACACTGGTGAGAAACCTTATTTATGCAATGAATGTGGCTCTTCTTTTCGCAAACACTCAAATCTTACACAACATCAGAGAATTCACACTGGGGAGAAACCATATAAATGTGATGAGTGTGGGAAAACTTTCCATACAAAGGCAAACCTCTCTCAGCATCAGAGAATTCATACTGGAGAGAAACCCTATAAATGTAAGGAATGTGGGAAAGCCTTTTGTCAGAGCCCATCCCTTATTAAACACCAGCGAATTCATACTGGAGAAAAACCATATAAATGTAAGGAATGTGGCAAAGCTTTTGCTCAGAGCACCCCACTCACTAAACATCAGAGAATTCATACAGGAGAAAGACCCTACAAATGCAGTGAATGTGGTAAAGCCTTCATTCAGAGCATTTGCCTTATTCGGCATCAGAGAAGTCACACTGGAGAAAAACCCTATAAATGCAATGAATGTGGAAAGGGCTTTAACCAGAATACCTGCCTCACTCAGCATATGAGAATTCATACTGGAGAGAAGCCCTATAAATGTCAAGAATGTGGGAAAGCCTTTGCTCACAACACATCTCTTACTGAACATCACAGAACTCACACTGGTGAGAAGCTCTATAAATGTAGTGAGTGTGAGAAAACCTTCCGGAAGTATGCACACCTTAGTGAACATTACAGGATTCACACTGGTGAGAAGCCTTATGAGTGTGTTGACTGTGGAAAATTCTTTAGACATAGTTCAGTCCTTTTCAGACATCAGAAACTTCACAGTGCTGAATAAATCTGGCATTCATGTGATGGTTTCTCTAGGGAGAGTGCTAGGAATCTGGCCCAGGGTAGAGGCACAGGAACAGTTCCTAGAGGGAAGGATAAAGGAGCCTTGGACACCATATTCAGAAGAATATTTCCAGAAATGGAGGTGGGAATTTGGAGAATGCAGAGCCTACTCCAGGTGGGCATCTGGGAATACAGGATAGGAAGGAAGTTCCTACTTTTCAGAGAAATCTTGGCTCCTTGCCATTCCTCTCCCTAGGGTACTCTAATAGCTGGAGGTGCCATTTATTAAGTTAACACTGTATTTCCCTTATTACACTCTTGCCTTACCTCCCCAACTTGTCACCTGTGTTCACTGCTCACTAGGCTGGGTTGCTTTTCCAAACTGATGCTCAATGTGAAAGTGGCAGCTCTTCTGAGGTGGTGCTGAATAACCTACAAATGACTGAGGTGGCTATTGTGGGAAGGCTGCCCATCTGTAGGTGGTCCCATGAAGGTTAGACAGAAACAAATGAAAACAGAATCCTTATTCATTTATTTATTCAACAAGTATTGGGATATATGGCAAGAACTGGGCTGATTGCTACAGGAATGGTGAAGAAGACTTTTTATCAGGATGAGGGAGATCGTTCCCAATCCTTTAAAGCAGGAGGATCACTTGGGGCTAAGAAGGAAATAAGCCAAAGCTTTTCTCAAATGCTGTCAGTTTGTGGGAAGGAAGTCAGATCTGCTCAGAGGGTCACAGAGAAGAAGACCTATCTTCTGTCCCTGTGGAATTATTGGCTTACCCAGAAAGGAAGTGGTTTTGCTGGGTTACCAGTGATAAGAGGCCTCAGAGCAGAAAACCTGCCTGTGACTGAGCAAGCCACCCACATATTCCTGACCTGGACTAGGGCATATTCCTGTCCCTTATCAGTTTGACTGGGTGACTAGTACACAGGGACCAGGGGATAGGAGCCCGCTAGGGTCAGCCTGGGACTTGGTTTGTTAGCCCTTAGGGTGAGAAAGCATTAGTGATAAAGGAAGGCAGCCCTTTCAGGCTGGCTGGACTTGGGCACTGGTGGCCAGTCCTTAAGAGAGAAAGCTTCAGTGATGAAGTCACTGTATTGAAGAAGGCTAGGTTTTGTGTAATCATGGCATTGAAGGTTTGTTTTTTGCTTTATTTTGACTGTGCCACTTGGCACAAGGAATCTGAGTTTCCTTACCAAGACTGAACCCGTGCCCATTGCAGCAGAAGCGTGGAGCCTTAACCACTGGACCTTCAGGAAGTCCTGGCACTGGAGATAACCATAGATTCATGAGAGTCGGATGTTTGTTTTTATTGGGACTTTCTTATTCCAGGATGTTTATCATTCTTTGTGAACTAGAGCTATCTAAGGAAACCCTTCTCATGGGATGCATTTGGAAAGAATTCTGAAGACAATTACTTCTTTTTCAATGCTGAAAATCAAGATAGTATGATTTGCCATGACTGATGGCATTTTATTTTTTGAGTGAAAAGAAGGGCATGTTTCCCCTTTATGTCTCCATTTTCTTTCTTGTACTTAACTGCTGCCCAGAGAGTCAGCTGTGGAAGATTATATGAAGATAGCCTTTGACTGGTATTTGAAATAGTTTTCTATGCTCTGAAGTTTATATAGTTTTTAAAAAATGACCATTAAACACAACTAAGTTAATTCTGGAATGGTTATTTGGAATTCAGCATTGATATTTTTTTCCAGACCAACTGTCTTACAAGCATTAGTTTGAGCTATTAACTACCGATAATGGGAATATGACAGAAATAACATACTTTTCCCTCTCCAGCTATAAAGATAATGTTCTCAAACCTGCCATAGGGCAGTTCATAACTGAGTAAATTAATGTCTTAGGGGGGAAAATAACACTATGAAAACTGTATTTTATGCTCATGGAAAGCAAATGTCTATATTTTTTCAAACACTAAAGAATTCATTGCTAGCACATAGTAATAAATGCTCAGTAAATGTTTATTTGTTGAGTTAATATATTTTAATCAAAATCTGCTTACCAAAAACTTTAGGAACTTCTTGACATTTAGAGTGATATTTATATGCTACTGTCTTTGGAGTCTTGACTGGAGGTTAGAGAGGAAAGGGAGAGTTTTCTTGAGGAAGAAGTCAGAAAACCTTAAGGGTGAAAGATGCCTCAGTTGTTAGAAAGATTTTCTAAAATGGAATGGAGAAACTGAGATTTTAATCCTCAGGCTAAGAGAGTCTGGTACCATTTTTACTTCCCGGAGAAGCAGAAAGAAAAAGAACTCATCAGCTTTACCCCCATCCCATATTCTCACACATGCAGATATTTACACCTGACTTTGTGTCAGTTGCTGGCCCACCATGTGTCAAGTCACTCCAGCTTGGCCTCAAGCTAGCTTCTTCCTCAGCCTTCCCTCATCATATCCAATCAACCACCATATCCAGTTGACTTATAGCTCCTAAACTAGGAAGCCACCCCCACTGATAGTGCTTTATCCAAGCTCCCTGATTTATCTCCTAGGCTTTTTTCCCATTTTCCCAACCAGTCTTGCAGTTTCTTGTACGACCGGGCCATCTTTCACATGTCTTCTGGATGGTCTTTGCAAGACACAACTGTGGCAGCTCTGTGGTTCTCTCTGAATAGTGTTAGCCTCCAGGGGTAGCTGAGTCTCCTCATCTGGCCCGTGCCTGCTGTGTCATTTCAAAGGGCATTCCTTGCATGTTCTATTCCATTGTGCAAATTCCTGTGACTCATCATCACTGGACTCTAGTTTGGCACCTTTGCACATTCTCTTCCTATCACCTGCTTCCCTTCCCTGCTTCTGCTTGCTTGGGAGGCTCTCATTTGTCAATTGTGAATGTACTCAGGCAACAACTCTTCAAAGCTGTCCCTGATGTCACATGTTTTGTATTTCTGTATTTTTTTACTTCATCATTTTATGTATCAGGTTATAATGGCTGATAGCTCAGTTGGTAAAGAATCCACCTGCAATGCAGGAGACCCTAGTTCAATTCCTGGGTCAGGAAGATCTGCTGGAGAAGGGATAGACTATCCACTCCAGTATTCTTGGGCTTCCCTTGCAGCTCAGCTGGCAAAGAATCTGCCTGCAATGTGGGAGACCTGGTTTGATCCCTGGGTTAGGAAAGTCTGGAGAAGGGAAAGGCCCACTCCAATATTCTGGCCTGGAGAATTCCACGGGCTGTATAGTCCGTAGGTTGCAAAGAGTCAGACAGGGAAGCTGTGGGGAAACCTATGTCCTACCCAAGCCTGGTCCTTTATCTGGCCCAACAGTCCCAAAATCTTCATTCTACTCAACTCCTGTATCATTGCACAAACACCTTCCTGGTGGCCTGGTTGACCAACTAGAGTTTCTTAGGTATAGAAAAAGTCCAAAGGCAACCCTTGCAATCTAAGGAAAATATAGAAATGCTATTTAGAGGACTTCCCTGATAGCTCAGTTGGTAAAGAATCTACCTGCAATGCAGGAGACCCCGGTTCAATTCCTGGGCCAGGAAGATCCACTGGAGAAGGGATAGGCTACCCACTCCAGTATTCTTGGGCTTCCCTTGTGGCTCAGCTGGCAAAGACTCTACCTGCAATGCAAGAGACTTGCATTCAATCCCTGGGTTGGGAAGATCCCCTGGAGAAGGGATTGGCTACCCACTTCAATATTCTGGCCTGGAGAATTCCATGGACTGGACAGTCCACGGGGTTGCAAAGAGTCAGACACGACTGAGCGACTTTCACTTCAGTTTATAGTGGCTAGTTTACAAATCTTTCTCTTCCCACTGTCAGCTCCATCAGGGCAGGAGCCATGTGAAATTTATTCATCTTTGTATCCACAGTCTCTGGCCTTTAGTAGGTACTCAGTAAATACCTGTTGAGCTCAACTAAAATTGAGTCAAACAATTCTCCATGCCCAAATGCAGGTTGTGACTTATGTCCACAGTTACTAGCAGAAAGGTACAGTGAATACAGAGTATGTCATGAAGTGTTTGCCAGAAGTAAGAATTCTGAACCTTCCCCCAAGGTACAGAGTGTTTGGTCCACTCTGATACAGAGAGGGTCTTGTAAGCAAAAGTAATATGTAGCAAAAAAATGTGGGGGGAGGTTCTGTTACAAATTAGGCATTTAAATGTCCCATTATAGTTTAACAAAGTGTTTTCAGATAGATTGATGTCATGGTCAACAGGAAGAGAAAAATGCATGCAGGTGTAGAAGCGCAGCTATGTGAACTGGAATATCCTTGTGGTAAGTGAGACAAGCTGAGCAGTGATGCTGGCTTGGCAGGACAGTTGAGCTTGAGAACCCGAATGTGGAAGACCTTCCTGAACTCATGGCTTTTCTTGGGGCTCTGGAATGATGAAGAATTAGAATGTGTTGCTTATATTCAGTGCGTCAAAATGTAATTTGTGACTTTAGAAGAACATGAGATGAGGCCACATGAGATCCACAAAATGAGAGAAGGGAAGACAGAAGGATGGTTGAACTTGCCTGAGGTCACACAGCTATTCTCAGGTGAAATTGAAATTCCAGTGTCCTTGCTTCTTCCCCTGATTTTTCTTTATTGTACTTCTGCTCCACGATGCCTCTTTCCTTGCGTCTGTTATGCCCTAATTCTGAGAATGGGAGAAGCTCACTTTAGATCAAGAAGATTTTTGGCCTGTAGAATAAGACCTTATGGAGAAGGCAATGGCACCCCACTCCAGTACTCTTGCCTGGAAGATCCCATGGATGGAGGAGCCTGGTAGGCTGCAGTATGCGGGGTCGCTAAGAGTTGGACACCACTGAGTGACTTCACTTTCACTTTTCACTTTCATGCATTGGAGAAGGAAATGGCAACCCACTCCAGTGTTCTTGCCTGGAGAATCCCAGGGACGGCGGAGCCTGGTGGGTCGTACAGAGTCAGACACGACTGAAGCGACTGAGCAGAAGCAGCACGTAAGTGAGGTGGAGAAATAAGTTGATTCTGCATTTTAACCCCATCTTTTCCCCTACATAATGCAGAAATCTAGTCTTGACCCCTGGTAGCTCTAGTTTCACTTTCTTGCTGCTGCTGGCTAGAGCAGGGCTAAGGTCATCTTAGTTCAGTGGGATTTTTTGGTGTCCATTCCTCCAATCCATTTTCCACCTCTCATTGAAGAAGCTCATCACAAATTGCAGTTAAGCCCCAGATTCCTGTTTCTAGTAACCTGCTCTACCTGGGGCACCCCACTGCAGGGTTAGTTTCCACCCAGCAGAGCCTCTTGATAGAGATTCTTTGAAGTCTAAAAGGGAAAAAATATGTAGGCTTAGGATCTCTGGCATGTGGAATGTTAGGGCTATGGAGGAAGAAGATGGTATCTGCTTCAAAAGAATTGCTGAGGCTGAAACACTGGGTAAAAAGAAAGGCAAGCCCAGCGTTCTCTGGCCTATCAGCTAACAGGTCTACAAAGGGTCCCCTTTTAGCTGAAGATAGCGATAGTTTCAGTCTGGCATTTCCACTCCTGTTTTCAGCATCATAAATGGACTCCATTTTGTGAAAATGGTCCATCTGGGAATTTTTTAAAGTTTATTTATTTTAATTGGAGGCTAATTACTTTACAATATTGTCCATCTGGAAATTTGAGCAGATAACTTTGTTGCATCTCATTCACTTAAGTGCTTCCTGAAAGCCTACTACTGCACGCTAGGGATATGATGGTAAGAAGTGTTAGTCACTCAGTCGGGTCGGACTCTTTGTGACCCCATGAATTGTAGCCTGCCAGTCTCCTCTGTCAATGGTATTCTCCATGCAAGAATACTGGAGTGGGTTGCCATTCCCCTTCCTGGGAATCTTCCCGACACAGGAATCTAACCTGGGCGACAGCCCTATTTTCCTGAGCTTGCAGATCATTGGAAATGCCTGGAAGTGGGTCAGGTGCCCTGCTGCCAGTGGCTTCATTCCTGGAATGTGCAAATACTGCCTGAATGAAGATCAGCAAGATCTAAAGTTTCTCAGAAGTGGGGCAGGGGTGCTACCTTGAAGGCAAGAGAGTCCTGTAAGTCATTGCAGTCAATGGGGCTTGGAGCTGGGATTTGGGGAGCATGGTAATGTTCCGCAAACATTATTGACCATTTTTAAGTACCAGAAATTCTTGGTAAATTACACGGATTAACTTCATTTAATCCTGACAGCAACACTATGAAATTTGGTATCTTTGAAATTAATATCTTTATAAGTGAGGGAAGTGGCACAGAGGGGTAACTTGACCAGGTTCACACAGTGAGAACCTGGGACTTCAAGGCAAAGCAGAGCTCTTGTCTTTTGGCCAATTGTTGATCAAACAGCTGGAAGCAGTAGGGTGTTTTTGGTTCCTATGAGGAGACCAATTATCTGACAGTTGAGAACGTGGAACAGGAAGGCTGAAGCCAGGTTTAGGGAAACTTTCAGAAAACCATCAAAGGATAATGACCTGGAACAGAATTTTGGGGAAGATAAATGTGGTCTGATTGCTGGGTGAATTAACCTGGGGTAAGAGTTCCCGGGGACGACCCCGACTCTCACTTGACTTCAGCATCCTTATTCGGGGAAGAGGTATACTGAGGTGCGTTTCCCACTGTTTTGGGGCGGGGGAAGAAGCCCGGCGGCTTGCCAGGGAGGAGACGGCTGCATTTGCTAGTGCGGCGCGTATTGTTGGCGTCAGGCTGGGCCGGAGCGCGGGAGGACCTGCGGGCTGCCTGGGAACTGGCAGACGCGAGAGGGCGGAGAAGTGAGGCGGGCGGTGCCTCGCTTTCGCTTGGTGAGCAGACCTGGCCGTCCCCGGCTGCGGCTGGTCCCAGTTGAGCTGGCCTCAACGCTTCTTCTTGCCAGGAGAGCCAGGCCTTTGGAGCACAGGCCTGGGGGTTGGGACCGGCTCCCTTGGAGAGGGAGGGAGGAAGGCTGTACCAGAGCCCTGGTCTGGGAGGCCCGGTTCCGTTTATTTGTACTTGAGTGAGTGAACTCGTGGGTTACTTCCGTTTTCTGTGTTCTAGAAACGAATACTATCCCTTGTTCTGCCGCTTCACAAAGTTGTGCGGGTTGAATAAGTGAATGTGCAAGTTATCTCTTTCCTTTCATTAAGTTTTTATTCCTAATAGCAACAGGGTAGGTGCTGTGTGAGGACATCCAGACTCAACAGTTTAACAGCAGGTACTGTGTATTGTATGCTTATCAGCCGGTATTATTCTAAATACATTCCATGCATTAATTCATTTATACATCATCACAACCCTATGAAGGTAATTATCAGCTCCATTTAACATTTGTTAAGAATGGAACGCAGAAAAGGTAAAGTAACTTACCCAATACCACTTGTTGGCTAATAGCTGATGGAACGTAGATTCAAACCCAAGAGACTGCCAGTTTCGAGCTCATGTTATCTTCAAAGTTTAGTGGAGGGAGATGGAATGTAATCAGAGTGTTAAACACAGAATGGAAAGTACTACAGTAAATAATGTGTGACATTCTTTTAGAATGTTGAGAAAGTGCCTTGGAAAGGTGAAGTAAACTTTTCTAGAGGAAGAAATGTGGTTCATACTTGACCTGAATATTAAAATTGTTTAGAGGTGTGAATCAATCTAATTAGAAATTTGAAGGTAATTAATTTGTTCAGTGTCAAGAGGTGCTAGTGGATTGGGACAGATTAGACTGGTAACCCTGTCACTGTCTCTTGATACAGTATTCTTTCCTTTTTCTTCATAGGGGTTCCTAAAACCTTTCCTCTTAGGAGGTCCCTAACATCTTCCAATAGGCTCCCCCTGTCTTTTGTTGGAGATTGTGCTTCACATTAAGACTGTCTTATTTTCCTGAAATTCATCAGCCTCTGATTGTGAGACTGGGGTGTTGTCCTGTTGTTCACTTTGTAAGGCAAGTGCAGAGAAAAAAGAAGCGATCTGGATAGTCAGGCAAGAAAAAGAGATTTATTAGAGGGAAAAGAGAGGATGGAGTCCTTCTTATACCCCACCAGTGAAAAATTCTCTGAAGGGATGGTCATGTAGCCAGAGGTCTGGAATCTGGTGGTCTCGCAGCTTTGAGAAGATAGACGCTAGTGAGATAACAGGATGCCATTTGGGCAATTTGGTCAGTCTCACAGATCACCTGATTTATTATCTGTTTTCTAGGTTGACCATAATGAGCTATTTTATCAATGAGACCCCATGTGGGCCCTATCACACTTAGCCTATTTATTTATTTTGGCCATGCCAGGCAGCATGCAGGATCTTAGTTCCCTGAGCAGGGATCAGACACATGCTCCCTGCTATGGAAGCCCAGAATCTTAACCACTGGACTACCAGGGAAGTCCCTCAGCTTATTCTTAACAAGAGGCCATCTCACTGCTTAACAAATAGTGACTGCTCACTTAGTACTTTTCATATAAATGAATAACTAGCTTCAATCAAAGAGGGAGTGAAAGGGCTTGATTTGAGATTTTTGCTTTTTCCCCATCTATCTTTGGAGTCAAAGGATCACAAAATGTTGGTACTAGAGGAAGCTTTAAATATATTTTTTTCCACAGATTAAAAAAAAAATGAAATCACAATTGAAGTTGAGTGACTTGCTTCAGGTTACCAACAGAGACTAGAGCCCAGACATTTTGATTCAGTCTAGTGCTTGTCTCATTCCCTTTCACTATTGCCCCACAGTCTTTGATTTTTGAAATCAGTGGCTTCTCCATTAGGTTTGGAGTGTGTGTATGGTTGGGGGGGGGGGGTTCCAATCTTATTCCTGGTGGAGAAATTTTACCCCAGAATGCTTGGTCCTTAAGAGCACCAGCCCTCTTTTTTTGTGCATTGTGACCTCTCCCTGACTTCTCGTCATTAGTGATACTCTCCCAGGAGAACGAAATGCTTTTGTTAGGTAGGTAGAACAGGGAAAAGGAGTCCAAAATGGCGGTGGATACAGACAAGGAAGGGAAAAGCCCTCGAAAATGAAACAAAAGAAGGTCCGAGGACCGGAGTGAGGACCTCAGGTAAAACAAACAACACTCCTGGCTGGCCCACTTTACATAGGACAGGCCCAGGGGAGGAGCCAGAGCCTGCTCTCTCTCTCTCTCCCCCGCGCTGGGGCGCTCTTCTCGTATCTTTAGATTGACGTGCCCTCACCCCTCAAAGATGGATTTTCCTGCCATCTTCTAAATAAAATAGAGCNAGTGGCTTCTCCATTAGGTTTGGAGTGTGTGTATGGTTGGGGGGGGGGGGGTTCCAATCTTATTCCTGGTGGAGAAATTTTACCCCAGAATGCTTGGTCCTTAAGAGCACCAGCCCTCTTTTTTTGTGCATTGTGACCTCTCCCTGACTTCTCGTCATTAGTGATACTCTCCCAGGAGAACGAAATGCTTTTGTTAGGTAGGTAGAACAGGGAAAAGGAGTCCAAAATGGCGGTGGATACAGACAAGGAAGGGAAAAGCCCTCGAAAATGAAACAAAAGAAGGTCCGAGGACCGGAGTGAGGACCTCAGGTAAAACAAACAACACTCCTGGCTGGCCCACTTTACATAGGACAGGCCCAGGGGAGGAGCCAGAGCCTGCTCTCTCTCTCTCTCCCCCGCGCTGGGGCGCTCTTCTCGTATCTTTAGATTGACGTGCCCTCACCCCTCAAAGATGGATTTTCCTGCCATCTTCTAAATAAAATAGAGCTGTAACACTGATTTGTCTAAGAGCTATAACACGGTCCATTTGAGACCTGAGAGCTATAATGTTGGACCCTGCAGTCTCCGCCCAGGCTTCGCTGTCGCAAAGATCACTGAGACGCAGATTTGATGCAAATAGCAAGAGGATTTATTAGGCCGACGCGCCGGGGTTCAATCTCCACCTGAGGAGACGAACCCCGAAGAGCTGTTATAGAGCAGTTTATAAGCACAAAAACCACAAACAGGTGCAGCTGGAGTGCAGCTTTTTGATTGGTGGTTAGATCTTAACCTTTTCAATGATAGGTCTTAGTTATTGGCCCGAGACGATTTACTAGCTTACAATCATATTGTACAGCTATTTTTCAGAAAAGTTATTTCCTTGACCTGTTCGAGACAATCACCTTCCCGGAACAACTCTTGGGGGGGTCTCACTCCTAGGACGTAAGGTATGTTTTGTCCTGTACCTTAAAATGAAAGGCCTGTCAGGATCAACAAAAGGCCTGAGGATGAATGCCTGTTTTTCTCCTAGGCCCCTGGTAATTTTTAACTCTTGTTCTTATAGTCCCTGGAAAACCCTAAAGAAATCAGAAGCCCATGATCTCATTTTCTATGGCAGACTGACCACAGGACAAAAACAGGTTTTGATCAAAAACAAATTTTAGATTAGTTTCCACATTCCCACAATAACAAGGTCTATCCAAGACCTGAGAGCTGTGACTTGCCGAGGGGGCTTTAATGTCGTCACTCCAAATCTTTGTTGTGACGAGACAAAGACCCAAGGAACATACACTCGTGTGATATCTATGGTGCATGACTCGGATATAACCTGTCTGAAACAATCTCCGAGTGGAAGAGGCCAAGCACAGCCGGAGCCCAACTCAGCGAAGCTCCCGCGGTAGAGGTGGAACGCAAAGAAAATCCAGCGCAGAGGAAGGCCCATCGTGCTGGAAACCAAAACAACGAAAAGCCCACATGGCCCAGTCTCAGATCCCAGAAGACCTCCAGTTAAGGTAAGAGGTCCTCGCTCCTCTGGCTGGAGGGACATGCCTAACGAAATCTTAATTCCTTTACAATCTCTCGTTTCTTGTTTCCTCAAACCTCCAGTGAACAGGCGGGCGGCAGGGGGCACAACTGAGGGACTCTGGAGAGGCTACTCCTCAGCGTGACCCAAAGGCACTATCGCTGAGCCCCAGTAGCTGTTACACAAGCCGGTGGGGGTTCTTCTGTCCTTTCTCTTCTCTGTGCCAAAGATCAGACCAAAAAAAACGGTAAACACAGGTCAGATATTTAACAAATTTTCCGGCGGGCTATGAAGGAGATTCCTTGGCACGTTTTTCCCACTGCTTTTGCCTCCTGTCCTTCAGCTCTCTCCCGGGACTCAAGCCCGGCCAAAACTAATAAAGCTCAGGCTCTGAAAATAAATTTTTGTAATGAGAGTCAAAGCGATAGATAAGAGGTAAAATTGTTAAGATTCGAATAAAAAGTGCAGCACTCTACAGGGTACTGGCCATGGAATGTGGCCTGGCTCGGTTTTGGGAGCGGGATGAATTCATATGCTAATGAGTGGGAATATCATCCCAGCCATTGGGGAGCCACCCACTCCTCCTCTTTCACAGTGCCTTAGAGCTGTCCTGCCACCTCTGGGTGTGTCTGTTGGCTTATAGATTGGAGATTAAGTTTTACTTAAATTTGATTTGTCATCTTAGACCCAATTGATTTTTAATTGGTTTACATTATACCCTTGTGCTATGTCATTCTTTCAGAGGTTGTGCTCTGCCCCCTTCCCTCCTGTTTCATGCTTTTTTCCTAAGCCCCATCCAGACCCACAATGTTGCCTCTACAATCTTCTGGAAAGACAACCAGAAAACAGCTGGCCTTGGGAGAAAAATACTCTGTAATATCCAACCTGCTAATCCTACCCAGTACTGGTCACACTGGAGACCTTGGAGACGCCCAAACTCCAGTCCAGGGGTCCCAGGAGGTCATCATGCCTTGACCTGCCTAGGGATCTGGTCCTCGAAAGGTTGTCACGCCTCAACCTGCTCGGGGATCCACTAGTCCCAGGGATCCCAGGAGGTCGTCACGCCTCGACCTGCCGAGGGACCCAACTCTTGGGAGGCTGTCACTCCTTGGCCTGCCCGGGATTCAATCTCTAGGAGGCTGTCACGCCTCAGCCTGCCTGGGGATCTGCACCCTGACCCAGGGACGCCTGGCTCTCAGGTTGCAACAGTACTAGGTAGGATGAGCTTACATCATATCTATTCCCGTCCACAGTGGGCAAACTAGCAATGACTTACAAACCACTTAATTCTGCCCAGCACTGGTCATGCTGGAGACCTTGGGGATGCCCAAACTCCAGTCCGGGGGTCCCAGGAGGTCATCACAGCTCGACCTGTCTAGGGATCTGGTCCTCAAAATGTTGTTACGCCTCAACCTGCTAGGGGTCCGCCAGTCCCAGGGGTCCCAGGAGGTTGTCATGCCTCGACCTGCCCAGGGACCCAATTCTTGGGAGGCCGTCACGCCTCAGCCTGCCTGGAGATCTGCACCCTGACCCGGGGACGCTTGGCTCTCAGGTTGCAACAGTTCTAGATAAAATAAGCTTCAAAAAGACTCACCCCCTAAAAAAGTCCACCCATGGAAACAAAAAGAAGCCTATTGCTTGTGGGACTGTGCCCAGTCTCAACAATAACTCAGGAGCCCAATAAAAACCCCATTGCCTTTCTGGAAAGGCTAAAAGAGGCACTCCAAAAGTTTACCAATCTGGACTTAGACTCTTATGAGGGACAGATGATTTTAAAAGACAAATTCCTGTCCCAATGTGCATCAGATATCAAAATTAAGTTACAACAGCTACAACAGCAGGACCCTGCTTCCTCTTTAGATGAGATGGTCCAGACAGCCACCAATACCTTTTTTAACAGAAAACAGAAAAAGGAGGCCAAGGCCCAGGAGAAGGAGAGAAAGAAAGAGACAAAGCATGCCCAGAGGCTGCCCTCCAGGGAAGCCCTATGGCAAACCCCGAGTCCTTGAAGGACAAGGCACAAGACAAATGCCTGATCTGTAGACAAGCGGGGCATTGGGCCAAAGAGTGTCCAAACCACGACAAGTCTCCTAGAATGGCTTGCCACAAATGCCATCAACTGGGACATTGGGCGGCACTCTGCCCTCAGGACCCAAGAGCCTCAAGGTCAAGCGCCAAGTCTACCCTCATGATGGTTCAAGAGGACTGAAGCGGCCCACTCCAGCCAGCCCGCCTGTCTCAGATAACCATCACGGGGCTGGAGCCAAGGGTACAACTGGATGTGGCAGGTAGGTCCGAAAATTTCTTGGTTGACACAGGGGCTACTTACTCTGTCTTGATCTCCTACTCTGGACCCTTCTCCTCCCAAACCTGTACCATTTTGGGTGCTACAGGAAAAGCAACTACTAAAAGATTCACCCGAACACTTCTTTGTTGCTGAGATGGACAAATATTTTCCCACCAATTTCTGGTGGTCCCTGAGTGCCCTACTCCCTTATTGGGAAGAGATATACTCACTAAACTGGGGACCACCCTTGTGATGAAAAGTTTTTCAGCCCCTAGAGCCCTGCAACTCCTGGTTACTACAGAAAAACCCATTGCACCTTCAATAGAGAGGGACCAAATACAATAGGAAGACAAAATTAACCCCCAGGTGTGGGACCAGGGGATTCCTGGACGAGCCCACCAAGCTGAACCAGTCATCATTGTCCTCGGAGATCCCACTCGGTTTCCTAACCGGAAACAATACCCTCTCAAAAGAGAGGCTCGAGAGGGACTACCGCCTTTAATAAATAAATTCCTTGCTTGTGGGCTATTGATCCCCACCAGTTCACCATGTAACACCCCAATCCTCTCAAAAAAAAAAAAAAAAAGGCAAAACCTGGCAAATGGTTCAAGATCTGCGGATCATAAATAAAGCTGTAGTCCCCCTCCATCCCACAGTACCCAATCCCTATGTAATCTTGGGAAAAATCCCATCCAGTGTCAAGTGGTTTACAGTCTTAGATCTCAAAGATGCATTTTTTTGCATATCACTGGCTAAAAAATCACAATATCTTTTTGCCTTTGAGTGGGAGGCCCCAGGATAAAAACACCAACAGATGACTTGGACAGTATTACCTCAGGGGTTCAGAGATAGCCCCCACCTGTTTGGACAGGCCCTTAGCCGGGATCTCCTAGATCTGGACCTGGGACCTAATGGAAAAATATTACAACATGTAGATGACCTACTAATCTGCTCTCCAGATAAAAAAAAAGTGCCCAACGACATGCAATTCAGGTTCTAAACTTCTTGGCAAAAAGAGGATATAAGGTCTCCCATGCTAAGGCACAGATGGTTGAGACAAAGGTTACTTTCCTGGGAGTTCAGATTACACATGGGTCCAGGAGGCTGTCCTCTTATCGGGTACAAAAAATCCTCCAGTTGCCCTCCCCCACAACTCAAAAACAATTGCGAGCTTTCCTGGGGCTAACTGGATATTGTAAAATCTGGATACCCAACTGTGGTCTAATTGCTCAGCCCTTATATAAAAGCTTAAAGAGACGAGATGATTCAATCCCACTGATATGGAGAACTCCTCAAAAGAAGACAGAGGCTACACTAAAACAGGCCTTAACTCAGGCACCTGCTTTGAGGTTGCCAGATCCAGAAAAAACATTCCAACTTTATGTCCATGAAAGAGAGGAAATAGCCTTGGGAGGGTTAACTCAAAGGCTGAGATCTGAGCCCCAGCCTGTAGCTTACTTATCCAAAAAGCTCGATCCAACTACCTGAGGCTGGCCCCCCATCTTCAAAATCTTGCAGCTATTGCAATCATGATAAAAGATGCTTTAAAACTCTCTTTGGGGGCAAACTAACTATTTTTACCAGCCACCAAGTAAAACAACTCCTAAATGGGAGAGGCCATTGATGGATGTCTGATCAAAAAATCCTTAAATATCAAGTAACGCTGATGGAAAACCCAAGCCTCACTATATCCCCTTGTGAGGTTCTTAACCCAGCCACCCTCCTACCTACCCCCGAGGGCTCTCTCCCCTTTCACTCTTGTCTAAAAACCTTGGACCACTAGACAAAACCCCGAGAAGGACTGTCAAAAGATCCTCTGACCAACCCTGAAAAAATCTGGTACACTGATGAAAACAGCTTTGTCTTGGATAAAAAAAAAAAAGAGCCGGGTACCATAGAGGCTAAGCCTCTGCCACCAGGTACTTCAGCCCAATTAGCCGAGCTCATAACCCTGACTCGAGCCTTAGAGCTTAAAAAAAAAAAAAAAAAGCCATTTACACTGATTCCAAGTATGCCTTTCTGGTGCTACATACACATGTGGCTATTTAAAAAAAACGGGGGCCACTTGACCACCCGAGGGTCCCCAATCAAATATGGTGATCAAATTCTTCGACTCTTGGAGGCAGTCCATCTGCCCACTGAGGTTTCAGTCTCCCACTGTAAAAGACACCAAAAAGGGAGCACAAAAGTGGCAGGAGGAAACCAGGCAGCTAGGAGAATAGCATTACAAAACCATGACCTAATAGGGATTGCCACCTTAGTTCCACAAACTAATTTGCCAAAAACTCCTTTATATACTGAAGGTGAGACACTTAAAGCTAAGAGCGAGGGCTTTCAAAAAGATCATATGTGGTGGTTCCAAAAGAAGGGACTGCTTTTTCTGCCTGGAAACCTCCAATGGAAGTTGGTTAACTCCTTACATACCACTACTCACTTAGGAAAAAAGGCCCTTCAAAGATTATTAAAAAGGTCCTTCAGAAAAACAGGCTTCCAAACAACTATAAGACAGGTGGTGTCCTCTTGCCCCACTTGCCAATTAAACAACCCCCCAAGGAGCTCAAAAACCCCAGCTGGCCTAGCCAATCCAATGACGTGGGACCTACTCAGGAGAGGACTGGCAGATGGACTTCACCCAGATGCCAGTTTCTCAAGGGTATAAATACCTATTAGTCATAACAGATACATTCACAGGATAGATTAAAGGCTTTCCCACCTAGACTAAAAAGGCTGAAGAGGTGGTAAAAAAAACTGCTCCATGAAATCATTCCAAGATTTGGTCTGCCCAGGTCATTACAAAGTGACAATGAGACATCATTCACTTCGAAGGTCACCCAAGGGGTCTCAAAAGCATTGGACATTACTTATTATCTCCATTGTGCTTGGAGGCCTCAATCTTCAAAAAAGGAAAAAGAGCCAATCAATTCTTAAAATCAGCAATAAAAAAGATAACCCAGGAGACCTCCCTGGGATAAAAGGAGGCTTTACCAATAGCTCTCCTCCGCACCTGCATTGCCCCTAAGGAACAGCTTGGGACCTTTTGTTTATGTCAATGACCTCTTCCTAGATCCAGAGTTTCAGACCCTCCAGTCTTATACCATGGCCATTGGGCAATTCCAACAGGATATACGCTTGTGGGGTATAAACCAAGACCCAAAAGATTCTAAGAAGTCACCACTATATGCTCCAGGGACTCAAGTCCTAATTAAAGTCTAAAAAGATGGGTCCCCAAAAGCTCAACTCCAGCCCACATGGAAGGGCCCCTACCCTGTAATACTTTCTACCCTCACAGCAGTCAAGATATCAGGACATGACACCTGGATTCACTACTCACGAGTCAAGCTGTGAAAAAAAAACAGAAGAGGACACTCAATACACCTGTGAGCCCCTGGGAGATCTCAGATACCTATTCAAGACTACCAATGAGTGCCATTCTAATGAACACCTCCAAAATCTAGTTTCTGGGGATAAGATTTCTCAAGATAGCTCTAAAGAGGCAACACAGCTTGACAAAGATTATACTCCAAAACAGGCAGGAGATAGATTCCTAAACAAGGAGAGACTTGAGCCATCCTGGCAATGTAAATTTAAAATTGACTAATGCCCCTACTAGTCCTTGTTATGCTATATTGATGACGCTTATGATTATTCCATGTACTGTCAATTGTCTAACCTGTTTTTTGTCTGCCCAGGTCAACAAGCTACAACATGCAGTGCCAGTTCAACAAAGATGTAAAACTATAGCTGACCACAAAAAATATCACTCACCCTTAAGTAGACACCACTATAAAGACTCTGAGGCTTGAGACGAACAAGATGGGGAGGCCCAATACCCCTCGCCGCCCCAGTTCAGTAAGAAGTAGCCAGAAAGACCTCGATGCCCCTATTCCCAAAGAATTGGGCCTCCCATCTCTTGAGGGGGGAATGTTAGGTAGGTAGAACAGGGAAAAGGAGTCCAAAATGGCTGTGGCTACAGACAAGGAAGGGAAAAGCCTGCGAAAATGAAACAAAAGAAGGTCCCAGGACCTGAGTGAGGACCTCAGGTAAAACAAACAACACTCCTGGCTGGCCCAATTTACATAGGACAGGCCTGGGGAGAGATACCCATATAAATAGAGGAGCCAGAGCCCGCTCTCTCTCTCCCCCTGCGCGCTGGGGCGCTCTTCTCCTCGTGTCTTTAGATCGACGTGCCCTCACGTCTCAAAGATGGATTTTCCTGCTATCTTCTAAATAAAATAGAGCTGTAACACTGACCTGTAACACTGACTGGTCTAAGAGCTATAACACGGTCCATTCGAGACCTGAGAGCTATAACACGGTCTATCTATCCAAGACCTGAGATCTGTGACTCGCCGAGGGGGCTTTAATGTCCATCACTCCAAATCTTTGTTGTGACGAGACAAAGGACCAAGGAACATACACTCGCGTGACACTTTCATTTAGACTTAAAATAGTCATTTGGGTATGGATGGGCTATTCCTGAATTCCCCTGAATCTAGAGTATGAAAGAAGTAAAGTAAACTAACAATTTCTGGCTAGTCTTTCTCCTCCCTCTGCACCTCAGATTCCTACTCTTCCTCCTGGGAAGTGTGTCCAGGAGGCAAACCAGTGTTGCTTGCGTTCCTAACAACTTGTCTCTGGGTAAGTGAAATCTAACTAGAGCCCAGGATGGGTTGTCATGGGAGTGTTATGGGCCATCATTAGGCAGACTTAAGGTGGCAACCACCAAGTGACCACTAAACCTAGACCTTGCAGACTGAAAACACAGAACTCTCCAGAAATGGGGCTATCTTACTCAAATTAGAGTGGCTTGTTGTGAAAGAAGACTCTGGAGTAATTGGTTACAGGATAGATCAGAGTGTGCAGTAATTTCTTATCATGGATAGTTAAACCAAAGTCAGGTGGAACACCCTGAAACCACTCACTGAACTGCTAAGGATGATGGTCTAATCGTGTAGTGGTCAGAAACTGATAGTAAGGACATCCCTGGTTGGTCCAATGGCTAAGACACTTTGTTCCCAATGCAGGAGGTCCAGGTTCCATCCCTGGTCAAGGAAATAGATCCCACATAGTGCAACTAAGAGTTTCCATGCCACAGCTCAAGATCCCACACGCTAAAGCTAAGATCTGGCACAGCCAAATAAATAAATAAAAAGAAACTGATAGTAAATTATTGGAAGACCCATTGTAAAGGTGAATTAAATGTTTCCCCAGAGGGTATGCAATGAGTTCCTGGCCTTGTTTGGAACAAGAGCTAGAGTAATCACAACCAGTGTTATTGGCCATTAGAAGGCAATGTGGAGCCTGGGTATCTGTTTACTCAGTAAGAATAGTACTGGATTTTTAGGTAATGGGAACTCTGTGAATAGATATGACTATTTATTTCCCAAAGAATTCATTCTAGTCTAATATGTACACATAATAATATGTGTCTATGTGTGCACTGAGAGATCCTAGAAGAAAAATATCAACAGTTTCTTTTGGATGGTAGGATTTCAAGTAATTTCATTTTTGGCCTAATCATTTTTTATGATATGTTTCATTCTATATAATTAAGAAAACAAAATGATTTTTATTTGGGGACAATAAAATTAGAGGAAATAAAGATGTGCTGAGTTTTGGTTTTCTATTTATGTGAACCACTGAGTTTATTTTTGTGTTTAGTATGTTCATAATGGAAGTTTATACAGCAGATAAAGATAAATTCACACAAAATAGTCACTTTATTAACAACCATTGTGGTACAAGACTGCCCAATCAGATCAGTTTCTGACCATAAACCATTAAAAATTTTTTATTGTATTATAGTTGACTTACAATGTTATGTTAATTTCAGGTGTACAGAAAAGTGATTCAGTTATACATATACATATATTCAATCTTTTTCAGATTCTTTTCTCATATAGGTTATCAAAGAATACTGAATAGAGTTGCCTGTGCTGTAGAGTAGGTCTTTGTTGGTTATCAGTCTTATAAATACTAGTGTGTGTATGTTAATTCCAAGCTCCTGATTTATCCCTTCTGCCCACCTTTCCCTTGTGGTAACCATACATTTGTTTTCAAAATCTGTAAGTCTGTTTCTGTTTTGTAAATAAGTTCATTTGTATCATTTTTAAAAATTAGAGTGCACATATGAGTGATATCATATGGTATTTGTCTTTCTCTGTCTACTTTACTTCACTTAGTTCATCTTTAAGTCCAAACATGTTACTGTAAAAGGAATTATTTTGTTCTCCTTTAGGACTGAGTAATATTCCATTGTATATGTGTATCATATCTTCTTTATCCATTTGTCTGCTGATGGACATTTAGGTTGCTTCCATGTCTTGGCTATTGTAAATTGTGCTGCAGTGAACATTGGAGTGTATGTACCTTTTCCGATTATGGCTTTCTCTGGATATACCCCCAGAGTGAGATTGCTAGATCATATGATAGGGCTACATTTAGTTTTTTTAAGAAACTTCCCTACTGTTCTTCATAGTGGCTGTTACCAATTTCCATTTTCACCAACAGTATAGGAGGGCACCCTTTTCTCCACACCCTCTCCAGCATTAATTGTTTGTATTTCGATTATGACCATTCTGACCAATGTGAGGCTATACCTCACTGTAGTTTTGATTTGCATTTTTTTAATTAGTGATGTTGAGATCTTTTCATGTACTTTTTGTCCATCTGTAATTCTTTGAAGAAATGTCTGTTTAGATCTTCTGCCTATTTTTTGATTTTTTTGACATAGAACTGCATGATCTGTTTGTATATATTGGAGATTATGACTGTAAACCATTTGTGCAGATATACCAGTGTATGCCAGTTGACTCTCAGCCCCAGTAGATCTGTATGTATCAACATGAAATGATCTCAAAGACATATTCCTTAGTGAAAAAAGCATCAAATTGCATAGCAGCATCTATAGAACAATTTTATTTATGTAAAAAAATCAAATGCTATATATGTGTAAAAGTTATGTAGAAAAAAGACGAAGTATATACTCTAAATTATCTCTGGGAAGGAGATGGGTTTGTTATGGTAGAGTGGGATGGTGATGGTTATACAAATTACAGTTTTATCCTATATGCTACTGCTAAATCACTTCAGTCGTGTCCAACTCTGTGTGACCCCATAGACGGCAGCCCACCAGGCTCCCCCGTCTCTGGACTCTCCAGGCAAGAACACTGGAGTGGGTTGCCATTTCCTTCTCCAATGCATGAAAGTGAAAAGTGAAAGGGAAGTCGCTCAGTCGTGTCCGACTCTTCACGACCCCATGGACTGCAGCCCACCAGGTTCCTCCATCCATGGGATTTTCCAGGCAAGAGTACTGGAGTAGGGTGCCATTGCCTTCTCCTTTATCCTATATACCTTCCTGTTATTATAATATTTTAAAGTGAAGATACATTCATGTGTAACTTGTATAATTAAAATAGAAGGTGGCCTCAGGAAATAAGAATGTGTTTGTGTCTCCAGACCATCTAGAGAAGAGACTGCTCTGATGGTGGGGTGCCTGAATACTGAATATTTGTTCTCTGATTCTGTGCAGCTTTATGAGTGCATCAAAGTTTGATGCTGTTAAGATTGTCTAAGTAATCCTCTCTTTCTCCACTTCTGTGCTTCCTGAGGTGTGTCCTGATGACAACAATTTCGTTGTCATACAGTTTTTCTATAGTGGGGAGAATGTATTAACCAGCTGGATGTTAAGCATAAAAAATTTTCACTGTAAACTAGTAAAGTGACTTTGTGTTTGCTACATCATTCTCCTTGTGAATTTGATTAGTACATGCCAGATAATGAAGAATTTTTTTGGCTTCAAAGGTGAGGGCCAGATCCCGGCTGTAGTGAAGTTACTATCCAGTATGGTCTTCTTCCTTAAGGACCACCTCTATCTTATTTTTCTATAAACAAAACAGTGGTATATTATTTTCTTTCATTGAGCAGAGCTCTAGTTTCCAAACCTGTGAGATTTCCCAGTTGTATGTAGGGGGAGAGAAATGGATGCTGAATGTTTTAGAGAGAGAGAGGTCCAAAGAGACACTATCAAGGTGAGTGAATATGGACCTAGCAAATGTTACAGCCTGGATCACCTTTGAAATCTTGACAGAGAAGATCTTCAGTTATCACTAGTCTGTGAAGACACTACTTATAGGCAACCAAAGGAAACATCATTACTTTTCACCCATTTTTTTGAGGACTAGAGACTGAGTTGTAATTTTTCCAACACTTAAGTTACCCAAGATTAGTATCTTATTATTCTATTTATCAGTCTGGATAATCCTAAATTACTGGATCAGGTTTTAGTATTTGTGTGTTTCAGAATAAATCACAATAGGGAAGTTTATAGATTTCCCAAGACCTGTCATTACTTAATCTCTTTCTGCCAATCACCTATTCTGATCTTTTCCCCCCATCATTGTAATCTTCCTCTGTTATTGACAAGAGGATAAAAATCAGGGCTCTACAATGCTGGTCCTCTGATCTGCACGTAGGATATTTTCCTTTGTGAATTTTTTTCAGGTGAGAGAACCAAGCCTGATGGCACAGTGTTAAATGACTTGAAAAGATGTGGAAGATCAGAGCACCTGGTCATCAGAGGTTTGCGTTAGGAGAAGTTGAAGATGCATGCTGAACAAGAACTAGGAAGGGAAATAGTGAGGAATGATTGGGAGGACACCACATGCACACAGACCTTTTATAGGAGAGCAGTGTTACTCTAAAGATAATCATCTTTGAGAAAGTTCCTTGTAAATATTATGAATTTGACAGAACATGTCTTATAAACTGGAGCCTATCAGATAGATGTCCTTTTATTGTTACAGACAGCATGAGTTCCAGCCAGATTTCACTGCACATGAAACATCAGAGATTTAACAGGCAGAAGAAACCTTCAGAATGTAGCGACTGAGGAAAGTGTTTTACTCAGAGATCATCTCTTACCCAGCATCAGAGGATTCACACAGGAGAGAAGCCCTACATATGTACTGAATGTGGAACTTGTTTCCGTAAACAGTCAAATCTTACTCAACATCTTAAGATTCATACAGGAGAGAAACCTTATAAATGTAATGAATGTGAGAAAGCTTTTCAAACAAAAGCAGTCCTCATCCAGCATCTGAGAATTCATACTGGGGAAAAACCATATAAATGCAGTGAATGTGGCAAAGCGTTTTGTCAGAGTCCATCCCTTATTAAACACCTGAGAGTTCACACTGGAGAGAAACCCTATAAATATAGTGAGTGTGGCAAAGCCTTCAGTCAGAGTATATGCCTTACTCGTCATCAGAGAAGTCATTCTGGAGATAGACCTTATAAGTGTAATGACTGTGGGGAAACCTTTAATCAGAGCGCATGCCTCATGCAGCATTGGAGGATCCACTCAGGAGAGGCCCTATACATGTGCCAAATGTGGTAAAGCTTTCACTCAGAACTCTTCCCTTGTTGAACATGAGAGGACTCACACTGGAGAGAAACATATTTATAAGCGCAGTGAGTGTGAAAAAACCTTCTGCAAGCAAGCACACCTTTGTGAACATTACAGAATTCACACTGGAGAGAAACCTTATGAGTGTGCTGACTGTGGGAAATCCTTCAGGCACAGCTCAGCACTTGTGCGACATCAGAAGCTTCATGCTGGAGAATAAACTCAAGATACAACTAGAGTGAAATATGAAAACAAATTTTTTTTTTTCAAAATTCTTAGATTAGGATTCAGTCTTTGGGATGAATATTTCATTTGTTGCACAAGAGGCAATCGTGTCCTAAAAGTTAAGAAAATAGACCTAGAGAGTCTTGAGTTTGAGGGCTTCTCTGCCACTTAATGGGTGTTTGACCTTACCTGTCTGAACCTCAGTTTTTCCTATCCCCCCTAAAAAATAATGATGATACTTATTACGGTTATCTTGAGAATAAAATGAATTGTATATAATAACTAACTGCCGTTAGTTGATTTTGAATGATAGATGTTCCAGAAGGCAATATTGTTATTGAAAACAAGTTCAACAACTTTTTTTCTTTTGGTTCCATAATGTATTTTTTCTAAAGAATATTCTTGTAATTGGACTGTGATTTCATACTTAATCTACAGAAGGCTATTTAAGCTATGATGTGAATATTTAAACAGGAGAACACATTTAAGACCAGTTTCTCCTTGAAAAAAATTCAAATTTAATCAGAGAAGGAAGAAATTACTGGGATTTGAGTGAACATTGTGGGTACTCTAAAGAGCTTTATGTAGATTTTTAGATCCATTGTATGCTGTGCTATGTTTGCTTCACAAACCTGTGGACTGTAGCCTGCCAGTCTCCTCTGTCTGTGGGATCCTCCAGGCAAGAATACTGGAGATACAGAGATATGTGGATGGGAGTGCCTCACAACAATGAATGGCTTCTTAAAGCTCAAAAGAAGCAAAGAAATCAAAAGACACTTTTGACTGTGCTTCATACAATGCTAATAAGCTGCTCAATGTAAACAAGCATATCTGACACTAAAATGTACCCTTGTAAGAAAAGTAGGAGCTGTTTTCCAAATTCCAGAGTAAAGAAAAAGAGAAAGGAACTTGATTTTCTCGAAGTCAAATAGGTAATGTTAGAGTTGAATTTCAGTCTAGATCCTGGTTTTTATAGTACCAAACTCACAGGTAATTTTCCATCACTGAACCTTTCCATTATGTGAGATGCCAGAATTGTGAAAACCATTAAAGAAAAAAAAAGGTGTTTTTTTTTTTCACTTACAGTANAAAAAAAAAGGTGTTTTTTTTTTCAACTTACAGTAGTGTGTACTTATTGAAACACAATTATAAGAGTAGAAAATTAAAATTATATGCTTTTATCAAATAAATATACTAAAATAGTTACTTTAGTATATTTATTCTAGCCTTTCTTCTCTGCTTAGTTTTTCTTTCATTTAAAAAAAGTAACTGGGGGATTCCCTAGTGATCCAGTGGTTAGGTCTCTGCATGTCCACTGCTGTGGGCCCAGGTTCAATCCCTGGACAGGGAACTAGGATCCCATAAGCTGGATGGCAAGAAAAAAAAAGGTAACTATGATAATTGTGTTATATCTTGCTATTGATTTAACATAAGGATTTAGCCATACTATTAAAGACTTCCTATAAACCTTGTTTCAATGGCTGCCTAACATTTTATTGAATTATTCATTATTTACTGACTTGTTTCTCTTGTTTGATATTTAAATTAATGCCATTTTTTTCTTATAAATCCGCTTGTCCACTTAGTGCATTGCCTNACAGACACATGGTATGTTCTCTTGTTAGTAATATTATTAATTCACTGGTGAAACATGTTTGTATATAAAGCTTTTTCATCATTTTAAGTTATTGCCTTAGGGTTTAATTTTATTTTAAAAATTTCATTAATTTTTTTGACTGGATGATATAAGCTTATGGTTTAAAGTTTTAAAAGTACAAAAGTAAATAGCGAAAAGCCTTTTTGCCAGCCACTCCAGATAACCAATATTATCAGTTTCTTGTTTTCCTTCCAGAGATAGATGATAATAAGCAAGGAAATATGTTTTCTTCCTTTTTTGGAAACAGACTTTTTTTTTCTTTTGGCTGTACCATGCTGCATGCAGATTCTTAGTTCCCCAACCAAGGGTCAAACTCATGCCCCCTGCAATAGAGGCATGGATTCCCAACCACAGAGTCTTCCCCATTAGACTACCAAGCAAGGCCCTGAAAACAGACTTTTAAAGAACAGTTTTGGGTTCACAACAAGACTGAATAGAAAATACATGGAGTTTCCACACATGTAAAATCCCCCCACTCTCAGTGTCCTGCATCTGGGTGATACAGTCGGTACAGTCATGAACCTACAGACCATGAACTAAAAGTTCATAGTTTTAAGTTAGGGTTGACTCTTTAAAAAAAAATTGAAGTATAGTTGATTTACAATGTTGTGTTAGTTTCCGGTGTACAGCAAAATGATTCAGATATATATGTACATATGTGCTCAGTCACTCAGTCATGCCCGACTCTTCTGTGTCCCCTGGACTGTAATCCACCAGGCTCCTCTGTCCATGTGATTTCCCAGGCAAGAATATTGGAGTGGGTGACCATTTCCACCTGGGAAGGCCACATATATGTGTGTGTGTGTGTGTGTGTGTGTGTGTAAACGTATATACACATATGTATGGGCTTCCCAGGTGGCTCAGTGGTAAAGAATCCACCTGCCAATGCAGGAGACTTCGGTTCGATCCCTGGGTTGGGAAGATCCTCTGGAGAGGGAAATGGTAACCCACTCCAATATTCTTGCCTGGGAAATTACATGGACAGAGGAGTCTGGTGGGTTACAGTCCAGGGGACACAGAAGAGTTGGACATGACTGAGTGACTAAATAACAAAAACAACACATATGTATATGCATATTCTTTTCCATATGGCTTATCACAAGATAGTGAATATATTTCCCTGTGTTGTGCAGTCGGATCTTCTTGTTTACCCATTCTATATATAATAGTTTGAATCTGATAGCCCCAAACTCCCAATCGAACCCTCCCCTTCCCTCCCCAACCCCGCTGCAACCACAAGTCTGTTCTCTATTTGTTTCTGTTTTGTAAATAAGTTCATTTGAATCCTTTTTTATTGGATCCCACATATAAGTGATATCATATGATACTTGTCTTTCTCTGTCTTACTTCACTCAGCATAACAATCTCTAGGCTCATCCATGCTGCTGCAAATGGCATCACTTTGTTCTGTTTTATGACTAAAATTCCATTGTCTACATGAACCACATCTTCTTTATCCATTCATCTCTTTTTGGACATTTAGGTTGTTTCCATGTCTTGGCTATTATGTTTTTTCTCTGAACATAGGGATGAGTGTTATCTTTTCGAATTATAGTTTTGTCTGGAGTGGAACTGCTGGATCATATGGCAACTCTATTTTTAGAATTTTGAGAAACCTCCATACTGTTCTCCATGGTTGCTGTACCAATTTACATTCCCACCAACAGTATAGGAGGGTTCTCCTTTCTCTGCACATAAGGGTTCTTAAGAGTCATGCATCCTAAGGGTTTGGATAAATGTATAATGACATGTATGCACCATTATTGTTTCATACAGAATAGTTTCACTGCCCTAGAAGTCTTCTGTGCTCCACCTGTTTATCCCCACATCCTCCCCACCCCTGGAAACTACTTATCTTTTTATTGTCTTTATAGTTTTGCTTTTTTCAGAATATCATGTAGTTGGAATTGTACAGTTTTGTCATTTTTGAATTAGTTATTTTCACTTAGTAATATGCACTTAATTTTCTCCATGTCTTTCCATGGCTTGACAGCTCATTTCTTTTTAGTGCTGAATAACATTCCATTGTCTGGATGTACCATAGTTTATCCATTCACCTACTCAAGTATATCTTGGTTATTTTCAAGGTTTGGCAGTTATAGCTGCAATGAACACCTGTGTTCAGGTCTGTGTGTGGACATAAGTTTTCAAGTTCTTTGGGTACATACCCTGGGGTGTAATCGGTGGATCATGTTTAGTTTTGTAAGAAAGGGCCAAACTGTCTTCCAAAGTGGCTAAACCATTTTGCATTTCCCACCAGCAATGAATGAGAGTTCCTATTGCTCCACATTCTTGTTAGCACTTGGTGTTGTCAGTGCTCTGGATTTTAGTAATTTTAATATGTGGATAATGGTAGCTCATTGTTTTGTGTTTCAATAACATACAAGGTAGGGCATCTTTCTATGCCTATTTGCCATCTGTATAGCTTCTTTGGTGAGGTATCTGTTCAGGATGTTTCCTCATTTTTAATTGGATGTCCAGCTTCTGTTGCATACAAGTTTATAGAGCTGTCTCCAGGAGGTAGACAAGACTGTTGCAGTTGCACCAGAGACCCAGCTTGACTTGTTGACCCAGGGAGAGGTAGAGGCAATGGGAAAACTGACTCTCTGCTACTGTCTCCTCAGGGCACCAGGTAGGAGGGGAAGAGTGTAGAGGTGCACGGCTGGGTTGGTGTAGGGAGGAGAAGGCTGGGAACAACTCACCGTCAAGGTGGTAGGACAGACAGTTTGTGTTCTCAGACCTGACACAGCTCGTTCAGAAGGACCCAGGCTCTGGAGAGAATGGAGGCTGTGATGAGATGAGTAGCACAAGAAGGTATGACTAGACTTGGAGAATTTGGGGAATCAGCTACATGGATACAAAGTTCAGGGTCCCATCCTGCAGCTGACGAAGCTGTTCAGCTTTCCCCCAGCAGCTCCTGGGACCAGGACTGTGCTGTCACTGTTGCCAGTCTCTAAGGAAACATTCAAATCAATGATGATAACTAAATGGTCCTTCTGTGCCAGCTTCTGGGACCACACATGCCTAAATCGTGTTAAACTTGGGGCTGCCATTAGCCTAGAATGATTGTGGGGCAGTGGAGTCTTCCTAACCTGAGACTTGGACAGATGCCTTCTGTCTAGCCTTTCTCGTCAGAAAGACCGCATGTATGTCTCGGGAGAAGCTGTAGGTTGGTGAGAGTAGGTACAGTGAAGAGGCTGTTTCCATAGCAGTGTGAGGCTCTGAAAGCAACAATCTCTGGAGAGACAGGGCCCAGGACTGGGGAAAGGGTCACAGAAACGGGAGTCTGCTGCCTGATTGACTGTATGGGCCTGGTTATCTTGAGCCACACAGATATAATTGCATTTTGCACTGTTTGTTGTTAAACATCTCTGACCTTTACAAAGTGGGAGAGACTTCCTCATGAGCTGCAGGACTCCTAATGAGTTAAAAAATTCCTGTCTACCCCAGTAACACCTAAAACTGTACTGTCCAATACAGTGGCCGCTAACTACATGTGAATACTTTGGCTTATGGGATTTTAGTTCCCTGATCAGGGATTGAACCCCAGCCCTTGGTAGTGAAAGTGCTGAATCTTAACCACTGGACCACCAGGGAATTTCCTACATGTGACTGTTTAAGCTAATTAAAATTAACAGAAGGAAAAGTTAAGTTTCTCATTCTAGCCACATTCCAAGTGCTCAATGGACCTGTGGCTAAGCAAAGCTAAGCTATTATATAAAACATTTCTGTTACTGTGGAATATTCTATCAAACAGCTGGCCTTGATGTTTGGCTTTCCTTGGCCATAAACTTCAAAATATTTTTTGGAAGCTGATACAGATTTATTGGCCTTTTAATTTGAAGAGTAATCATATTAAATTAACCTACCATTTATTATAAACATTGTTTCATAGAAGAAACACCAGAGATAAGAAACCTATAATCTCAGAATAAAGGACTTCTTCAGAAGAAAGTGTGTGTGTGTGTGTGTGTGTGTGTGTGTGTTAGTTGCTTAGTAGTGTCCAACTCTTTGCAACCCTATAGACCACAGCCCACCAGGCCCCTTCGTCCATGGGATTCTCCAGGCAAGAACACTGGAGTGGGTTGCCATTTCCTTCCCCAAAAGAAACTATAGAAAGAAAGAAAGTGAAGTCGCTCAGTTGTGTTCGACTCTGCACCCCCTTGGACTGTAGCCTATCAGGCTCCTCCATCCATGAAATTTTCCAGGCAAGAGTACTGGAGTGGGTTGCCATTTCCTTCTCCAAGAAGAAAGTATAAGCTGGCATCTTTGCACTGACACTGGCAGAGAAGCTCTGGTGTCTGTATTGACATTCTGTGCTTTGTCAGCTGCTAGGATTTGGGTCTTCTCGGGATTAGACTTGAGCTCTGTCTTTGAAAAGGGCATCAGGAAGGCCCTAGGGGGATTTTCCTGGCTTTTGGAAAGTGATATGCCCTTCTCAGTTCATCATGTCAGGAAGTCATGATGTCAGTATACTGGTGATGTTACTTTGATCATTTAGATAATGTGGCACCTGCCTGGTTCTCCACTGTGACTAGTTTTCCTTTTGTAATTAATCAGTCTCTGGTGGAACTATACTTTGATACTATGCAAATATTGTTTTTCAGCATATTTCTGACCGCTAATTTCCCTTTTTTTTTCTTGGCTGTGACATGTGGCATGTGGGATCTTAGTTCCCTGAACAGGAATCGAACCTCCATAGTCTTAACTACCACACCACCAGGGAAGTCCCTAATTTTGATATCTTTTGATGAATCTTGCCAACACCATGTGTTAGTTTTCCATGGCCACTGTAACAAACTGTCACAAACTCAGTGGCTTAAAAGAACAGAAATGTTTTCTCTTAGAGTTCTAGAAATCAGTTTGAAATCAGTTTTGTTAGGCTGAAGTCAGTGTTGGCAGGTCTGCCCTCTCTCTGAAGACTTCAGGGGGTGTCGTCTTCTTACGGCTCCTGGTGGCTGTGAGCATTCGCAGCCTCTTTGTAGTTTCTTGTCTATGTCTAAATCTGTCTGCCTCTCTCTTGTAAAGAGATGTGTGATGGTTTTTAGAGCCTACCCAGATAATCCAGGATTCTCTTGAGAACATTATCATACCTACAAAAACTTTACCACGAGGTAACATTCCTAGGTTCCGAGGAATTAGGACCAAACTCTTTGGAGGCTGCCATTCAGCCCACTGGAACTTATTACTGTGGAATTTGCTTTTTTTTTTTTTTGGTGGCCACACCACACGGCACATAGGATTTTAGTTCCCCAACCAGGGATCAAACCAGTGTCCCCTGCATTGAAACTGGAGTCTTAACCACTGGACTACCAGGAAGACCTATGATTTTTCTATTTCCATCATTCCTCCTACACTGACTAATTAGGATTCTTTTGCAAGGAAGACCTATCCCTTCTCTTCTCTTTCCGTCCTTTTGACATACCCCCATTACTCCCTGAGGACCTCCTTACTTTGGGGCACAAGATGTTCCATGCTTATCTTTTGTTAACTTGGATGCACTGAATCTTAGTTGCAGCATGCAAACTCTTAGTTGCAGCAAGTAGGATCGTTTCCTGACCAGGGATTGAACTTCAGTCCCTTGCATTGGGAGTGTGGAGGCTTAGCCACTGGACCACCAGGGAAGTTCCCAGGCTTGTCTTGTTATTAATATGATTCCTGCCTCAGCCTTGGGATCACATTATTGGCCTAATTGTCTAACCTGTGCATATGGTCCATTCATGAGAAGCAAAGAGGCAGTCTGGGGCTGGTCGGGGAGGAAGGATTATCCTCTCCCCTCTGGCCCCAAACTTTCTCAGAAAACTAGATTCTGCAGTTAACAGGACCCACTGTTCTCAGAAAGCAGTTTACAGAGATGAAACAGTGTTGTGAAGGCTGCTCAGCATGTCTCACCTGCCACTCTACCTTGATCTTGGGCTTTTATCAGATGTGCTTCCTGGCTGGTACCACTTCCATTGTCAGAAGTATCACCTACAGTCAGGACTTCATCAGTATGATAAATTTTTAAATTTAAGATCTTTTAACCAGTCTTCCATGTTACTTGTTTACATTTTTGGCTTCATCTCCCTTACTATAGGCTTTATCAGTATTTCCCAAATTTGAGTGAGCATCAGAACCTTCGAGTGGGCTTGTTACAGAGAATGCTGGGCCCTACACCTTAAATTTCTGGTTCTCAGGCAAGGCATACAAATTTGCATCTTTAGGTTCCCAGAGGTGCTGATGCTGCTTGTCCAGGATCTATTCTTTGAGAATCACCACCCTATTAAAATATTAGAGAAAGTCTTTCTCACTGTATTTATTTTGCTCTTAATATGTTGGGTACTGTTCTGGGTACTGAAGATACAGAGATAATAAGACAAGGTCCCTGTCCTTAAGACTCCCACCTGTAGATCCTAAGACATATTAAAATTTACAGTGATTAAAGCAGTCGGGTATTGATACAAGGATACAGCAATGATACAGACTAGAAAAAGCCTGGTTTAGATAACAAGTAGGGTACACATTAAAGATAGCACTGCAGAATGGCTTTGGGACTAGTCTGTGTAACTTACAGAGCCTGTTTCAGGACTTGCGAGCCCACTCACTTGAATCACTTTTGAGACTCTTTACATTAGGTCTTAAAATGACTGAAAGACAGATGTAGCACCAAATTCGTAACATGGAAGCTCTGAAATTCCTAATTTCTGGCTGGTGAAGAATTCCCATTCTTTTTTTTTTTTTTTTTTAAGAATTCCCATTCTTAATAAGTCTCTAGTTGTGGTGGACTTGCTGTAATGAGGAAAATTTTTAGGTAACATGAAAAACAGTTGAGCATCCCTGGTCAGTCAAAGAAAATGCTGTTTAAATAGGACTATTAAACACCATTTTCAATACATCAAATTGACAAAAATGTAAAGGTGCCAGTCCAATGGTGGTGTACTGTTACCTGAGATGAGGTGATGTGGGTTCTTGTAGGTGGTATGAATAAAATGGTAAAACCTACCTAGAAAGCAATTTGAAAGAAAGCATCAAAAGCTTTAGAAGTATTCAAATACTTTGATACAGTAATTCTGTTTCTAGCAACTCATTCTAAGGAAATCATCAGAAATACACTTGGAGGTTTCTATACACACACATTCTACTACTGTATCATTAGGCTGCATGTCACAGAAACCCGACTGAAGTTTAACTATGGAGGTTTTATCCTCATGGATCAGTAAGTCCAACGCTGGTACAGCAGATCCTCCAGGCATGCCATCAAGATCCAAGCTCCTGGAGTCTGTCCAGTGTACCAGCCAGAACAAGTGGCTGTCTTTTTCATGCCCCCAAATGGCTCTGGAAGTTCTTGGTCGCCTGTTTGTGCTCCAGGCAGGATGGAGAGAGGACAACCGTTCATGCTTGCCAAATCTGTCCTTTTGTATCAGATACACAGGAAGCAGGTTTCCACTTGTACCTTTTTTTTAATCATGTAACAACTGTAGTCACCATGTGAAGCAGTAGATCTGAACTTGTATCATGGTCCCCTGTATTAGATCCTTGATCAAGATCTACTTGTATCTCTTAATTTATCGGAGCTGTCACAAGGCTGTCCTTAGCAGGAGCTGGGGAAGTATTGGTAACGAGGCCCATGATCATTTCCCTCATCTAAAGTGAGGTTCTGCTGAAGAGGACGATAAAACATAGGAGCTATTTAATTACAAAATTCTCTGTAGTTATTAGTGTCAGGATTCTGAATTTACTGACCTGGAAAAATGCTCACGTACAATGTCAAGTGAGAACCAGGACAGAGAAAATAGAGAATACAGTAAAAATTTGGTTACAAAAATATAATTTACACACACACACATCAAAAATCAGGAAATAAAATGTTAGTGGTAGTTAATTAGCAGTTCAGGTCAGAAGGCTATTGATGGATAGATACAGTTTTTATCTTGCTGAATGTTTTCTTAATTTTCTTCAATGAACTTATATTACTTTATAATAGGTAAAAAGATGTTATTTTTTAAAAATCCCATAAAATCCAAAATATGTATTTATTCATTTTCATCTTCATTGTCAAAAGAAAGGAGGCTACTGTTTTTGATTTGCTTTTGTGAGTTCTTTTTAACTGAGTCCTGCTTATTTATTTCATATTCTTCTTTTGTCTTTTTCTTTTTTGAGCTTGCTGATAAACCCGAATATTTTTCATCTGAGGAACGCTTGACTGGTTTTCGATACATAATTCTTCCATCAGCTGAAGCTGGCTCTTCATCTGCACCAAAAAAACAAAGTTAAAACACTTTTTTTCTCTCATTATTTTGACTTTATTGGAGAGTCAGATGGCAAGAAAATCTCATACTGTATTTATGGATGTCCGTGAGTCAGTTCAGCCTGTTCTCTGCTCCCTCTAGCTAGGTACCCACAAGACATGCAGTCACTTAATAAAAAACCTAATAAAAACTCATTTACTGAAGTATACTGTAATATCGGCAGTCCCCAATTCAAAACAATCAGGAGATACACACACACACACACACTTTAAATTTTTTATTTCATATTGGAGTACAGCTAATTAACAATATTGTGATAGTTTCAGGTGGACAGCAGAATGACTCAGGCATACATATACATGTTCCCATTCCCTACCAAACTCCCCTCTCATCCAGGCTGCCACATACCATCGGGCAGATAATACTGTGCTATACAGTAGGTCCTCATTGGTATCCATAATCATGCTGTATTTTTAAGTATTTTGAAAAGTGATTGTATGAAACTCCAGCATTTCCTCCTAAAGCAATGTAATAAAAACTTACAAATAATGAATAAAATGCTATAAAGCATACCACACTTCAGGCACTAAACAGACCTCTGCCGACTAGTTTGTAAACCTAACCAGCTATTTAAAAAAAAAAACAACAGGATGTTTTTACTTAAATTGGCATTTAATCCTTCTAACAACCCAGTAAGGTTGCGCACTTATTGTCCCCATTTTACTGATGCGGTAACCGAGACTGAGAGGTAAAATAACTTGTTCAGAGTCACAAATCTGGTAAATGAAGTTTCAACTAGGACCATCTCCTTCAAACATACCATCAGTTCAGTTCAGTCGCTCAGTCGTGTCCGACTCTTTGCGACCCCATGAATCGCAAAATGCCAGGCCTCCCTGTCCATCACTAACTCCTAGAGTTCACTCAGACTCATGTCCATCAAGTCAGTGATACCATCCAGCCATCTCATCCTCTGTCGTCCCCTTCTCCTTCTGCCCCCAATCCCTCCCAGCATCAGGGTCAGCAAACCACTTCAGTATTCTTGCCTTGAAAACCCCATGAACAGTATGGAAAGGCAAAATGATAGGATACTGAAAAAGGAACTCCCCGGGTCAGTAAGTGCCCAATATGCTATTGGAGATCAGTGGACAAGTAACTCCAGAAAGAATGAAGGGATGGAGCCAAAGCAAAAACAATAGCCAGTTGTGGATGTGACTGGTGATAGAAGCAAGGTCCGATGCTGTAAAGAGCAACACTGCATAGCAAACTGGAATGTCAGGTCCCTGAATCAAGGCAAATAAATAGGAGATGGCAAGAGTGAACGTCGACATTCTAGGAATCAGCGAACTAAAATGGACTGGAATGGGTGAATTAGAGATACCAAGGGAACATTTCATGCAAAGATGGGCTCGATAAAGGACAGAAATGGTAGGGACTTAACAGAAGCAGAAGATATTAAGAAGAGGTAGCAAGAATACACAGGAGAACTGTACAAAAAAGATCTTCGTGACCTGGATAATCACGGTGGTGTGATCACTCCTCTAGAGCCAGACATCCTGGAATGTGAAGTCAAGCAGGCCTTAGAAAGCATCACTATGAACAAAGCTAGTGGAGGTGATGGAATTCCAGTGGAGCTATTTCAAATCCTGAAAGATGATGCTGTGAAAGTGCTGCACTCAATATGCCAGCAAATTTGGAAAACTAAGCAGTGGCCACAGGACTGGAAAAGGTCAGTTTTCATTCCAATCCAAAAGAAAGACAATGCTAAAGAATGAGCAAACTACCTCACAATTGCACTCATGTGCTCAGATGCTAGTAAAGTAATGCTCAAAATTCTCCAAGCCAGGCTTCAGCAATATGTGAACCGTGAACGTCCTGATAATCAAGCTGGTTTTAGAAAAGGCAGAGGAGCCAGAGATCAAATTGCCAACGTCCGCTGGATCATGGAAAAAGCAAGAGAGTTCCAGAAAAACATCTATTTCTGCTTTATTGACTATGCCAAAGCCTTTGACTGTGTGGATCACAATACACTGTGGAAAATTCTGTAAGAGATGGGAATACCAGACCACCTAACCTGCCTCCTGAGAAACCTGTATGCAGGTCAGGAAGCAACAGTTAGAACTGGACATGGAACAGACTGGTTCCAGATAGGAAAAGGAGTACGTCAAGGCTGTATATTGTCACCCTGCTTATTTAACTTCTATGCAGAGTACATCATGAGAAACGCTGGGCTGGAAGAAGCACAAGTTGGAATTAAGATTCCCGGGAGAAATATTAAACATACCATACCATTATGTAAAATGATTTCATGCCTCACATTAAATTGGTGGGAAAACCAGCTTACTTTCAGACATACCTGCTTTGGCAGCCTTTATTTCTGCCTTAATTTTCATGACTTCTTCAGCTGACAGATCTCCCTTTTTTAAAACCACCACTTGGGGCTGTTCATCTTCTTTGTCACTGTGATCACCATCTTCTTCTGGGAGCTGAGGCTGGATTCTCTAGGAAAAAACACAAACACAACATTTAAGTTCGGACCCTGAACTAAATACAACCACTTTGTCTGTGAGAAACTAATCAGTAGAGTCAGAAGAGTAACCGTATTGACTAAATGTGTTTGGCAGTGAATTTTCAAGTTAACTCTTAAGAATCTAACCTCGCCAGAGTAGGGAAGAGGTCAACCTGCCAGTTATTCTGGGGTGCTTATCCAGGGGAACCAGTTTCCATCCCAGCAGGACCCCAACCTGCCGTTCCTGATGTCAGGGGCCTTCTGTTCCATGTCCAGTCTACTCAGGGAAGTGCTGGGCTGTGCCAGTTCTCACTGCTCTTCATCAACCCTTTTCACTTCCATCTCTTCTCAAAGCGTAACAAACAAACAAACAAACAAAAAAACACCACCAAAGTACAGGAAACGGCAAGTAAAAGGTCCTCCTTCTCTGCTCATCTTTCTTCCCTCCCAGCAGCTTGTTTGGTGGGTATCCCATCAGCTGTTCTAAGTGTATAAATATGTGGAGGTTTAGAAAACATTTTGTATACAAACAGGACGCTAAACATACTACTATATGACTTGCTCTCTTTTTTCTTTTTCAATTATTAAAATTCCCAAATGTAAAAAAGTACAGAGAATAATGTAACAGAAACCATGTACTCACTTTACACAAGTAACACATGGTAACATTTGGCTAACTGACTGAGATTTTTAAGAAAAATATCAGACATCACAAAAGCTCCACTTGCCCAACTTTCTTACTTGAAGAAAAAACAAAACGCTTTGCACAATACCCTGAGATACATATGGCATCATCTATTTTTAAAAATTACTATTATTTAACTCTATATATGGTTATCTCATGGTTTATTTGATCAGTTCTTTGTGAGCAAAAATTTTGGTTGTTTATAGTTTTTTCTACTATGATAAAATTTTTGCATGTTTTTGTTCACTTTTCCAAACTTATACATGGAATTCCCTGAATGGAAATGCTAGGTTTCAAGGCTTGCACACTCAACACACAGTATTCAAGCAGCTGGTTAGTCCACATGTCACAGAGCCTTCCTTGTCCCCCAAACAGGGCATCAAAACCCTGCAGGATCTGGCCTGAGTCAATAACCACAGGTATAAGCACAGTCTTATCTTCTTGCCATGCTCCTGGCCTCTGGGCTCCAGATAGGTTTGAGTTTTGCAGATCCCTGAACATATTAGCTCCTCTGCCTCCCCTGTCACTGCGTAAATTCCCAGGGCCTAGAGGGCCCCACTGACCCTGGCCAACTCCTAATCAATCTGCCTTCTAGACTCAAATCCTTCAGCAGTGCTTTTGAGATCTCACCTGTTCTTTTCACATTGTCTATAGCTCACAGGTGGCACGTACCACACCGTGTCATCAGTGTTTTCCTGACTACTAGGCAACACAGTATGTGTTTCTTCTCTGTATCTAAAGGCACAGAGCCTGGCAAACAGCAGGGACAAGAAACATTTGTCAACCTACTCATGAATGACCAACAGAATGATAAGCACAGTCATCTAACCATTGTAACTTCTCACACACTGGTTGAGGTCACAGACACTGTACTAGGAAAATATAGATGGATTAAGATACTTGAAGAATTAAATTTAGTGATGGAGATATACAGAAGAGCAAGCAGTTGCAATGCAGAATGGTAAGTACTACAGATAAAGATATGGATAGAGTGAAGAGAAGAACAGAGGAGTAGCTGTTGAGGGGGAGGTTCAAAGGGCTTCACTGAGATGGTGACCCATGAAGGTTGCAATAAGGCAGGCAGGAAGGTATTTAAAGTACATGGCAGGGAGTTCCCTAGTGGTCCAGTGGTTAAGAATCTGCCTTCCAACAAAGGGGATGTGGGTTCAATCCCTAGTCAAGGAACTAAGATCCCACATGCCATGCGGGGCAACTAAGCCTACTAGAGGCAACTACTGAGCCTGCGCACCCTGGAGCTCAGAACCACAACTAGAGAGAAGCTAGCATGCCACAACAAAGATCCTGCATCCCACAGTTAAGACCCAATGCAGCCAAGTAAATATTTAAAAATTAAAGAACATAAAATCCATCTCTTTATCCTTTTAGAGTCTGGCCCAGTGCCTGGGGTTAACACATACTCACTGGACTAACTGCAGTTAAGTCAATCTTGGGTCCTGCTAGGTGACATGGGAGTGGGTCTTACTGCAAATGCTAGATAAAGTGCTAAATAAATTATTTCTCCACACACGTCTTAAGCATAAGGGCATGTCTCTTTCTATTAGAAAAGATAGGGCAGGTTTTGATGTGAATCAGTTCAGGAAGGAGCTTGGGAGGGCATAGAAATTGACCCTCATGATCCTATTCAGAACTAGGATATGAGAAGTATTTGCTTTCCATCTTTTTTTTTTTTGTAAAATCAAAGGACAGAAGTAGATCTAAGACATTCTTAAAGATGTTCTAGATTCGAGGCTTCAGTTCAGTTCAGTCGCTCAGTCGTGTCTGACTCTTTGAGGACCCCATGAATTGCAGCACACCAGGCCTCCCTGTCCATCACCATCTCCCAGAGTTCACTCAGACTCACGTCCATTGAGTCAGTGATGCCATCCAGCCATCTCATCCTCTGTCGTCCCCTTCTCCTCCTGCCCACAATCCCTCCCAGCATCAGAGTCTTTTCCAATGAGTCAACTCTTCGCATGAGGTGGCCAAAGTACTGGAGTTTCAGCTTTAGCATCATTCCTTCCAAAGAAATCCCAGGATTGATCTCCTTCAGAATTGACTGGTTGGATCTCCTTGCAGTCCAAGGGACTCTCAAGAGTCTTCTCCAACACCACAGTTCAAAAGCATCAATTCTTTGGCGCTCAGCCT
>SJYQ01091746.1:82098-131482 GCA_006410935.1 Redunca redunca | reverse complement strand
CTGGGGCTGAGCAGCAAAGCGAAACGGAGAGCTGTCATCCAGGCGCTCCTAAGCGACGTGCTGATTCTTCCCTCCCGTTCTCGGACCTTCCATTCGTCGCTGGTCCCTTCCTGAGTCCCAGTCGGGGCTGCCTCTAGTATCCTCACTTGAGGGTCGGCTCATACTCTCCCCACTTTTTGCTTAATTCTACATTACTGACTTTTCTGAAGGGGAGAACCTACTATATTGTTCTATGCACCTCGTTCTCTTTTGGAAAGTCCGCTGTGGACTCTTCTTCGATGGGAGACTTTTAAAGCACAGAATTCAGTGGTGTCTTTACATTCTCACAATCCCGTTTTTTCTTCTCAAGGAGACCCCTGGAAGTTCTTCCTTTTTCTCACGGAGGGGAGCCTGTCGTTTTTGCTTTTGATAAAACCTTCCATTGTCCTTTGCTGTTCCTGGCTACGTGCCCCACCTCTTACATTGCCTAACCCTTTAAGAAATCTTGGTTTTTAAAGCCAAGGGACTGGATTTTGGACTAATTTGATGTATCTTAGTGAATGGTATGAATGGTAAGGAGACGATGTTAGAAGATGAAAAAACGGTGAATTTTTGGTGTTTGAGTCTTCCAATAACGTTAATGCCTTTAAGCTGTCAATCGTAATTCTTTCCTAATATGTTGTTTCACTTTTTAGGTCGCTCGTAGCATTAAAACATCATTATGCTGTCTTTTTCCATCTAAAATGTTCGTTTTCCTCCAACATTTTCAGCATTCAGGGGATATTAGCACACAAATTGGTACATTATTGGACCAAAATGTTCATTGTGCTTTCTGCACAATCACAGTGTTTGTTCAATAAATCTGAACTCAAGCAAGAGAATTGATGCCTGTGCTATAATAAGAGCATCTATTTCTTTAATGGAAAACATATTGTCGAATCCGCAGCCCATAGTTTACATTTGTTAGATGTCCCAGTGGTGTGTTTTTATAGTTTTTCCCTAGAACCAGATCTGATACCAGATTTCTCATTGCAGCTTCACTGCATTTAGTACTCATTTCTGACCTCTTTAAAAGAATTTTTTAGCAGATAATTTAGATAGGTCACATATTACCTCATACAGTTTCTCATATAAAATGTGAAATTCAGTGGTTTTTAATATATTTACAGATATGTGCAACTATCACTGTAGTCAATTTTAGAATCTTTTCATCACCTCAAAAAGAAATCTCACATCCTTGAGCTCTCACCCGCTTCCTCCCCATCTCCCACCTGCCCTAAGCAACAACTAATTGGCTAGCTATCTTGTCTAGTTGTAGTCATTATTCAAAGTGGCGTGTTGAAGTCTCCAACTGTTATTGGTGAAGTCTCCAACTATTAATAGTCTCCAACTAAAATTGTCTGTTTTCTGTTCGTTTTTGTCAGTTCTTGTATTTTGGTGCTTTGTTGTTAGGTAGATATGTTTTTTAATCTGTGTTATTTTCCTGGTGATTTGACCCTTTTATCATTATAAAATGTTCCTCTTTATCTCTAGTATCTTTGTCTTAAAGTCTATTTTGTCTGAAACCTGTGTGGCCACTCCCACTTTCTTATGATGGCTGTTTGCATGAGATAATCTTTTTTTCATCCTTTCACTCTCAAAGTGAAATGTATCTTTGAATCTAAAGGGTGTTTCCTGAAGACAGTATATAGTCTGACAATCTTTGCCCTTTGATTGGGTTGTTTAATCTACTCATGTGCTGTTACTGATTTGGTTGGATTCACACCTGCCATTTTACTTTTCTTTTTCTGTGTGTCATGTCTTTTATGTTCCTCTGTTCTTCATTCACTGTGTTTTTGTTTAACGGTTGCTCTAGGGTTTAACATATCCATCCTAACAGTGTCAGCTTCAGATTTATACTAGCTTAATTCCAATGATATAAACATTACTCCTGCATAGATCTATTCCCTTTTATCCTCTTTTTTGGTGGTGTTATTATTGTTATTGTTATTATCTGGCTGTAATGTCTTGTGGGATGTTAGTTCCCTGACCAGGGATAGAACCCCAGCCACTGTAGTGAGAGCCCAGAGTCCTACCCACTGGTCTGCCAGGGAATGCCTGGTATTATTGTTAAACACATTAACATGTATTGTTACAAACTCAACAGTATGTTACTTTACATCTTATTCATTTCCTTAGTCTATTACAGGTTTGTTCCTGCTCACCTTCTCTGTGATATTTTGGCAAATATACACATATTACGTTTCTATATGTTATACATCCAGTGATACCTTATCAGTTCAGTCGCTTAGTCTTGTCTGATTCTTTGCGACCCCATGGACTGCAGCACACCAGGCTTCTCTGTCCATCGCCAGCTCCCAGAGCTTACTCAAACTCATCTCCATTGAGTTGGTGATGCCATCCAACCATCTCATCCTCTGTCGTCTGCTTCTCCTCCCAACTTCAATCTTTCCCAGCATCAGGGTCTTTTCCAGTGAGTCAGTTCCTTGCATCAGGTGGCCAAAGTACAGGAGTTTCAGCTTTAGCATCAGTCCTTCCAATGAATATTCAGGACTAATTTCCTTTAGGATGGACTGGTTGGATCTCCTTGCTGTCCAAGGGACTCTCAGAGTCTTCTCCAACACCGTAGTTGAAAAGCATCAATTCTTCAGTGCTAAACTTTTTTTATAGTCCAACTCTCACATCCATACATGACTACTGGAAAAACCATAGCTTTGATTTATGGACCTTTGTTGGCAAAGTAATGTCTGCTTTTTAATATGCTGTCTAGGTTGGTCATAGCTTTTCTTCCAAGGAGCAGGCATCCTTTAATTTCATGGCTGCAGTAACCATCTGCAGTGATTTTGGAGCCCAAAAATAAAGTCTGTCGCTGTTTCCACTGTTTCCCCATCAATTTGCCATGAGGTGATGGGACCAGATGCCATGATCTTCGTTTTCTGAATGTTGAGCTTTAAGCCAACTTTTTCACTCTCTTCTTTCACTTTCATCAAGAGGCTTTTTAGCTCCTCTTCACTTTCTGCCATAAGGGTGGTGTCATCTGCATATCTGAGGTTATTGATATTTTTCCCGGAAATCTTGATTCCAGCTTGTGCTTCATCCAGTCTAGCATTTCTCATGATGTACTCTGCATATAAGTTAACAGGGTGACAGTATACAGTCTTGATGTACTCCTTTCCTGATTTGGAACCAGTCTGTTGTTTCATTTCCAGTTCTCACAGTTGCTTCTTGACCTGCATACAGATTTCTCAGGAGGCGGGTCAGGTGGTCTGGTATTCCCATCTCTTGAAGAATTTTCCACAGTTTGTTGTGATCCACACAAAGGCTTATGATTCTTTATATGCTATGCTAAATTGCTTCAGTAGTGTCTGACTGTTTGCAGCATACCAACTGTAGCCTGCCAGACTCCCCTGTCCATGGGATTTTCCAGGCAAGAATACTGAAGTGGGGATTTTGGGGATCCCGTGGGGATCTGGAGTGAAGTGAAGAATACTTCTCCCAGGGAATCTTCCTGATAGGGATCAAACCCACTTCTCTTACATCTTTACCACTGGCGCCACCTGGGAAGCCTGATACCTTTTATACATATTATTATATACATTTTTGTTTACAATTTTTAAAAATAAGCAGGAGAAAACAGACATTTCTACTTTTTTTTCTTTTTTTATAATTATGTGATTGCTGTAACTTGATGCTCTTTGATTTTTTTTCCATGTGAATTTGAATTTTATTGTCTGTGATCACTTACCTGGTCTTAGGACTTAATGAAGCTCAGGTTCTTGATGCCTTGTCACAGAAAGAATTCAGTGAGAGACAAAATGATAGGTAAGAATTGAATTTATTTAAATATAAGCACACTCCACAAATGGAGTATGGACCATCTCAGAAGGTGAGGGGCCTTGAAATGTGGCATGTGGTTAGTTTTTACGGGCAGGGTAATTTCATAGCCTGTTGAGTGGGAGAATTATTTCAGTTACTTCACAGAATGGGGGGAGATTTCCAGGAACTGGGCCACTGCCCACTGTTTGTTCTTTGAAGCCTGGCTTGGAGAATTTTGAGCATTACTTTACTAGCATGTGAGATGAGTGCAATTGTGTGGTAGTTTGAGCAATCTTTGGCATTGCTTTTCTTTGGGATTGGAATGAAAACTTACCTTTTCCAGTCCTGTGGCCACTGCTAAGTTTTCCAAATTTGCTGGCATATTGAGTGCAGCACTTTCACAGCATCATCTTTTAGGATTTGAAATAGCTCCATTGGAATTCCATCACTTCCACTAGCTTTGTTCATAGTGATGCTTTCTAAGGCCCGCTTGACTTCACATTCCAGGATGTCTGGCTCTAGGTGAGTGATCACACCATCGTGATTATCTAGGTCGTGAAGCTCTTATTTGTACAGTTCTTCTGTGTATTCTTGCCATCTCTTCCTAATATCTTCTGTTTCTGTTAGGTCCAGACCATTTCTGTCCTTTATGGAGCCCATCTTTGCATGAAATGTTCCCTTGGTATCTCTAATTTTCTTGAAGAGATCTCTAGTCTTTCCCATTCTGTTGTTTTCCTCTATCTCTTTGCATTGATTGCTGAGGAAGTCTTTCTTATCTGTCCATGCTATTCTTTGGAACTCTGCATTCAGATGCTTATATCTTTCCTTTTCTCCTTTGCTTTTCCTTTCTCTTCTTTTCACAGCTGTTTGTAAGGCTTCCCAGACAGCCATTTTGCTTTTTTTGCATTTGTTTTCCATGGGGTGGTCTTGATCCCTGTCTCCTGTACAGTGTCACGAACCTCCGTCCATAGTTCATCAGGCACTCATCTAAGAGATCTAGTCCCTTAAATCTATTTCTTTTTCTACTGTATAATCATAAAGGAATTTGATTTAGGTCATACCTGAATGGTCTAGTGGTTTTCCCTACTTTCTTCAATTTAAGTCTGAATTTGGTAATAAGGAGTTCATGATCTGAGCTACAGTCAGCTCCTGGTCTTGTTTTTGCTGACTGTATAGAGCATCTCCATCTTTGGCTGCAAAGAATATAATCAGTCTGATTTTGGTGTTGACCATCTGGTGATGTCCATGTGTAGAGTCTTCTCTTGTGTTGTTGGAAGAGGGTGTTTGCTGTGACCATTGCGTTCTCTTGACAAAACTCTAGCCTTTGCCCTGCTTCATTCCATATTCCAAGGCCAAATTTGCCTGTTACTCCACGTGTTTTTTGACTTCTTACTTTTGCATTCTAGTCCCCTATATTGAAAAGGACATCTTTTTTGGGTCTTAGTTCTAGAAGGTTTTGTAGGTCTTCATAGAACTGTTCAACTTCAGCCTCTTCAGCATTACTGGTTGGGGCATAGACTTGGATAACTGTGATATTGAATGGTTTGCCTTGGAAATGAACAGAGATCATTCTGTCGTTTTTGAGATTGCATCCAAGTACTGCATTTTGGACTCTTTTGTTGACCATGAGGGCTACTCCATTTCTTCTGAGGGATTCCTGCCCACAGTAGTAGATACAATGGTCATCTGGGTTAAATTCACTCATTCCAGTCCATTTTAGTTCACTGATTCCTGGAATGTCGACGTTCACCCTTGCCATCTCTTGTTTGAGCGCTTCCAATTTGCCTTGATTCATGGACCTAACATTCCAGTTTCCTATGCAATATTGCTCTCTACAGCATCGGATCTTGCTTCTATCACCAGTCACATCCACAGCTGGGTATTGTTTTTGCTTTGGCTCCATCCCTTCATTCTTTCTGGAGTTATTTCTCCACTGATCTCCAGTAGCATATTGGGCACCTACTGACCTGGGGCGTTCCTCTTTCAGTATCCTATCATTTTGCCTTTCCATACTGTTCATGGGGTTCTCAAGGCAAGAGTACTGAAGTGGTTTGCCATTCCCTTCTCCAGTGGACCACATTCTGTCAGACCTTCCACCATGACCTGCCTGTCTTGGGTGGCCCCACATGTCATGGCTTAGTTTCATTGAGTTAGACAAGGCTGTCGTCCGGGTGATTAGATTGAATAGCTTAAGCCACAATGAGTTCTTTTATGTTGAGAAAGCCATTCCTGGTTCAGTTTCTCCAGGGACCCCTTAACCAGTCTGCTCATAGTTAGAATAGGTAGGAAGATCAAGGCTTGTCCCCTGTCATGCCCATGCCAGGGAGCCTGGAGACGGATGAGTGTGAGCAACTGAAGAACAGGCTAGAAGAATGGGGTTTTTATGTTGCACTCTAAAAAATCTTTAATGACTTTTTATCTTTTTTTCTAGCTGAGTTACGCAATGTGACAAACTATCAGTCTAACCAACCAAGGTAAGGAAAAAATATTAAGAATGAGGCCAAAAGAATTAAGGATGTAGCATTCCAAAAACAGCCGTTTAGCATAGTAAGTAAGGGATCCTTGTTTCAGTGTTCAGCTACTTGGAAGTACAGAAAAATCACGTCTCTAGCCCTGTCTTCTCACTTTCCAGGTTAAAAGATGGAATCAATAACATAGTTCTCCTTTAGAATGACTTAGTTTATTATTGCTTTTAAGAGGGAAACCAGAGATAACCAGAGTTTGGAACTACCTTCCAGTTAGTTTCAAGGAGTAAAGTCTTGAAAATGGCAATTGTGAAGAGATCAGAGGAAGTTATAGATCAGTAAAGGCTTTTGGGCCATGTGTAACTCTTGAAAAGAGGTCAGTGTCAGTTGACAGATTTTGGGCTGTTGGGGAAACTTGATACAGGAACACTAGAGGCAATAGGAGGCTCAGATTCTTTTTCTCCTGTAAATTGAGCTGCTACGTCTTTTGTCTTTAGTAATGAAGGTGATGCTATCAAAGTTTTCGTACGAATACGCCCACCTACAGAGGCTTCTGGATCAGCTGATGGAGAGCAAAACTTATGCTTATCTGTGCTCTCTTCTACGACTCTCCGGCTGCACTCCAACCCTGAGCCTAAGACCTTTGTGTTTGATCATGTGGCCAACATGGACACCACTCAGGTAGTGATAATTTGGGGAGCTCCACTTTTCATTTGGAGCATACAAGATTCTGTTACTTGGGAGAATTTCATTTCTGATTTCATCAGTTCGTTAGATCTCAATAAGTAAGAAAGCTCGTATATTCCATTAGCATTTCAGATTTAATTTTATTAAATATTTTTCTGGCTCCTTCAAAGTTTGCAACAGAATGGCAAGCCTGTTTTACTTTCCCTCTCCAACCAGTGATGGAAGTTATTGAAGGTATACTTTTGAGAACCCCTGGATGATTGCTAAGTAAAGTTGAATATAGTAGTTGAATAAGTAAAGTGAATATAGCAGCTTATTCAACTTACTCAACTTAAACTGCCTAGTTTAAGAAGAATATCTTAGTTCTGGCTGCTGTTACACAAATAGGAGACTGGGTGGTTTAAACAATAAACATTTATTTCTCAGAGTTATGGAGGTTGGGAAATCCAAGAGCAAGTGCCAGAGATCCAATGTCTTGTCATGAGGACTTTCTAGATTGTAGACAGCTTCCTTCCACTGTGTCCTCATGTGGTGGATGTGTGTCTTGTTATAAGGGAACTCAGGCATACCTTGTTTTATTGCACTTTGCAGATACTGGGTTTATTTATACATAACTGAAGGTTTGTGGCAACTCTGCACTGAGCAGCTCCATTACCATCATTTTTCCAATAGCATTGCTCACTTCATGTCCCTATGTCACACTGTGGTCAATATTTCTTGAAATATTTCATACTTTTTCCTTTGCAACCCTATATCCTTTGCGACTATATATTTGTTATGGTGATCTGTGATCAGAAATCTTTGATGTTACTGTTGTAACTCCTGGCATTTTTTGGCAGTAAAGTATTTTTATATTAAGACATACACATTGTTTTCTTAGAAATAATCTGTCCCACACTTAATAGACTGTAGTATAGTATAAATTTAACTTTGATATGGACTGGAAAACCAAAAAGTTGGTGTGACTCGCTTTGCTGCTATATTCACTTTATTGAGCTCCTCTGGAAATGAACCTACAGTATCTCCAGGGTGTGTCCATACTGGATCATGAGGGCTCCACTCATGATTGATTACTTCCCAAGGACCCCATCTCCAAATACCGTCACACTGGGGCTTACTATTTCAATGTGAGAATTTTAGGGAGGATACAGACATTCAAGGGCTTCCCACACGGCTCACTGGTAAAGAATCTGCCTGTCAAGCAGGAGATGTGGTTTCGATCCCTTGGTTGGGAAGATCCCCTGGAGAAGGAAATGGCAACCCACTCCAGTATTCTTGCCTGGAGAATCCCATGGACAGAGGAGCCTGGTGGGCTACAGGTCATGGGGTTGCAAATGAGTTGGATATGACTTAGTGACTAAAACCACTCAGAGAGTGATTGATGTAAGATTACTGTGGTGTTGGGACTTCCTTGATGGTCCAGTGGTTAAGACTCTTCACTTTCATTGCAGGGTGCATGGGTTAGATCCCTCGTGGGGGAACTAAGATTCCCACGTGCTGCAGGGCACAGCCAAAAAATAATTACTATGCTTTTAATAACTTTTGCTAATTAAGAACAATTTGGTTAAAATCTAGTCAGCACTGTCCACTGGAACTTTCTGTGGTGATGGAATGTTCTATATCTGTGCTGTCCATTCCATTAGCCTATAGCCACACATGGTTGTTTAAGTTTAATTAAGATTAATTAAAATTTAAAGCTCACCTTTTCAGATTATTAGTTTCTCAGATGTCCTAGCCATATGTGGCTAGTCACATGTGAAATATCAATAGTGTGTCTGAGGACCTGACTTTAATAGCCACATATGGCTAATGTTTATTGCATTGGACATCACACATATTTATTGTTCCCTCATAATACACATGATTTGCATTTTTGGTGAGACATAGATTTTTATTCTTTTTCATCTAGGACATGTCTGAAAAATGGAAATAGAAAGTGAGTCACATATATATTAATAATTTAAAATTTTTTAATAGCTACATTTTTGGCTGACCTGCACACCTTGCAGGATCTTAGTTCCCTGGCCAGGGATTGAACCGGGCCCTCAGAAGTGAGAACACCGAGTCCTAACCACTGGACCGCCAAGGAATTCCCTAGTAACTACATCTTTAAAAAATTAAAAAGAAATGGGTAAAATTAATTTTAAATTTATATCTTGTTTGACCTTGTATATCTGAAATACATTTCAACATGTAGTGAACATAAAGCAAGTTATTAATGAGATATTTTCCATTCTTTTTTCATGTTCAGCCTTTCAAAACTGATGATTGTTTTATATTTACAACACATCTCAAGTTGAACTAGACACATTTCAGGTGCTCTGTAGCCATATGTCACTCATGGCTACTAATACTGGACAGTGCAGGTGTCTGAATTCTTCCTTTGTTAATACAAGTGCATCTGTTGTACACTCAGTTGTGTCCAGCTCTTTGCGACCCCATGAACTGCAGCCCGCTTCCCTGTCCTTCACCATCTCCTGGAGTTTGCTCAAACTCATGTCCATTGAGTCAGTGATGTCATCCAACCATCTCATCCTCTGTTGTCCCCCTCTCCCAGCTTCAGTCTTTCCCAGCATCAGCGTCTTTTCTAATGATGCATCTACTTGTATATAAAAATGAAAGTAAAAATCAGATAAAAGTTTGTGGGAAAAGTACTGAAGAACATATAGGAGTATGTATTTTATGCTAATACCAGTATAATATTGTGTGCAACATGCTAATTTCTATATAAAGTCTAGATGTGGGGTTTAAATCTATAATTGCATAGCAGATTAATGGATATAATTATGTTTACAGTTTTATCATCTTAGATATTTTAGCCTTTTTTTGTATAGTGGATATAATTTTCACATTGCAAATGACAATTTACACACAAGTTTTATTATATTTCAGAATGTAGTTTAGGGAAAACACTTTCATTTTTGTAAAATGTTAACATTTGGTGCTTACATTTATAGGAGTCTATGTTCTCAACTGTGGCCAAAGGCATTGTGGAGTCTTGCATGAGCGGTTACAATGGTACCATCTTTGCATAGTAAGTTGTCCCCTGTGTTCTTATACAAGGTTACGATAGTAAGTACTTCTGTTTGTTCCCTATGGCTGCTGTAACAAATGACCACATTCTCAGTGGCTTGAAACAACAATTTATTATCTTATAGCTTTGTGAGTAAGAAGTCTGATAAGGTTCTCTGAGCTAAATTAAAGGTGTCAGCAGGACTGTGTTTTGCTTCTAGGCCATCTCAGCAGACAGAGCTTGGTAATATATGCACATACACTAAGTCATGTGTGGAGACATATCTACAACTGTTTTTGTTCCTGTCTGTTTCTTTTGAACATACACAGTAAGCTAAACTTGACTTCATGCTGATGTCTGACTAATCTAAGGGTTGAGAATCTACATGGGTTCATTCTAACCTTCCTTTCTTTTTTATCTGTAACTTCCTGGCTGACAGAAACCTGGATTCCTACTGCTATCATCCATTTATTTATTTGTTCAGCCCCAGTACACATGTAAAGCAGTTTCCGAATTGTTAGCCTGGATCCCTGTGAGAAACAATTTTATTGAGTACATTGTTGATGCACAGACCCTTTTTTTCCCCTTAAGTCATGCAATTTCTAATCAAAACCTCATTTTGTCACCTTAGGTCAGCTCCTTTGCTGCCTACTGCCTTCAGTTCAGTGTGTCATGAACTTGTAATTCAGTTAGATGCATTTCATCCTGGGGTCTCTGAATGCTAGTTTGACGTGTTTTGCTTGTTTTTTGGTCACCCTTTGTGATGTACGGTTGCATAGTGTATTGACAGTTGCCGAGTCATGTTTTTGGCATGCCTACTGAAGAGAACAGTCCCTTTCCCTTCAGAGTTCCTCTTGTTGCATTCATAGTCAACCACTTCTTTTTCTCCCAACCGCTGGATACACTAATATATTTTCCGTTGCTGTTGGTTTGCCTTTTCCAAAGAAATCACTCAATATGTAGCCTTTTGGATCTGGCGTTTTTGCTTAGTAAAGTGTATTTGGGATTTTTCTGTGTTGTTGCATGCATCAATAGCTTTTTCTTTCTTTTTGTCTCTCTGATTGCTTCCATTTTTTAGTGATTATGAATAAGTTAGTACAAAGATTCGAATATTGGGTTTTATGTGAAAATAAGTTTTCAAATCACTTGAGTAAATACCTAGAGATACAGTTGCTGGGTCCTATAGTATAAGAAGCTATCAAACTGTCTTCAAGACATATATTGAAAGTGCATGATGATGGGAATTCCCTGGTGGGCCTGTTATTTGGACTTGGTGTTGTCACTGCAGTGGCCTGGGAAAGGGAACTGCTGCTGCTGCTGCTAAGTCACTTTAGTCGTGTCTGACTCTGTGTGACCCCATAGACGGCAGCCCACCACGCTCCCTCGTCCCTGGGATTCTCTAGGCAAGAACACTGGAGCGGGTTGCCATTTCCTTCTCCAGTGCATGAAAATGAAAAGTCAAAGTGAAGTCGCTCAGTCATGTCCGACTCTTAGTGACCCCATTGACTGCAGCCTACCAGCCTCCTCTGTCCATGGGATTTTCCAGGCAAGAGTACCAGAATGGGGTGCCATTGCCTTCTCCGGGGAAAGGGAACTAAGATCCTGTAAACCCCTCAGTGTGGCCAAAATAAATAAAGTGCACAATGATTGTGAATTTATAAGTATTGGCAGCCTTCAAATATTGCTCTAGATTTAATATTAGTGTGTAAGCTGACAATCTTGGCAGGTATACAAGGTGAATTTTATAATTATTTTTTCCTTTTCTTCTAGCAACAGACTTTCTAATTTTGTCTAGAACCAGAAGTTTTTAATAGAATGTAGTGAATTTAGTGAATTATATAGTTCATTTTGAATAGCTGATTTTTGTGTGTATATATGTACCCTTGGTTTATCCTTAATAGGCTCAAAATAAAAGTAAATAAAAATCCAGAAGTCTGATGCTTGGGTTCCTCTTGCACACACGTTCTTCCTTGAAAATTTCCCTTTGCATTTCATGCTTGGTTTTCAGTTGTGTTCAGCAGAACTAAACGTTCTCTCTTCATCAGTGAAGCACTTAACCATTTTCTCATATTTCTTCTCAAGAGAAGAAAGGATTTTTTCTCACAGAATATTTTAAGTGGTAAAGCTCAAAAATGAAATACCTAGTAATCAGAGATTATGTATCTTCAAAGTGTTTCCTGTAGGCATACTAATCATAGTATTTACTTTGAAAATTACTTTTGGTAGTTGAGGGTAGAAAGGAGAAGTACATGGAGAGAAGTGAGCATTGATTTATTGGTTGAATGAGCATACTTTCTGGCTCATGAGCTCTTTTTAAAAATATTTATTTATTTAATATATTTGGCAGCACCAGTTAGTTGCGACATGTGGGATCTTGTTTCCTGACCAGGGATCGAACATGAGCTCCCAGAACTGGAAGCGTGGATTCGTAGCCACTGGACTGCCAAGGAAATTCCTAAAGTTATTGTTGATAGTGTCCCCTTCACTTTCAAGTAGGGCACTCAGCAATATCCGTTCTCATTCTGAGTTAACTAAAGAACTTATTTCCAACCTGCTTCCAAAAGAAATAGGTAAACAAGTAGATTATGCTGTTTTCTAGCTCTTGGGGCATTGAACCAAAAAGTAAACTCAAAATTTTATGTTTGTGCTATGAATCCAAGCTAAACACATTTATCATCCTAACTGACAACCATATTCAACTTAAATTTTTATTTTTGTGTTTTATTTGTTAACCCTGTTTCTCAGGGTACCTGAGAAATTATGACACTACCCAAAATAAGCCTATAGGATAAGGATGTTTTTAATTGTTTTATTTTTAGTATGATGATATCTTAGTATCTTTTAAAGGTAGAATTTAGGAGAGTTGCTGCATTATTTAGAACAGAAAAAATTAGGAAAAAAATCCAGTTGGTTCTGGTTCAATAAAGTATGATACATTCATGGAGTACTACATAGCCATTAAACATAAAGAGGTAGATTTCTATTTACCCATGTAGAAAAATGTCTGAAATAAAATTAAGGGGGAGAAAAAACAGGTTGCGAGTATGAATAACATCATTCCAATTTTGTAAATAAAAATTAAATGAAAACTCTGATGGCTGTGTTTGTATACTCTGGAAGGACTAATCAGACAATTCAGAGTAGTTAGCTCTTAGTAGTAGAATAGGAGAGAAAGAAAATGGATCATTCACTTTTTACCTGGTATAAATTTTAAAAAAGAAAGAAAATTAGTTCTTTGTGGGGAAAATTTAAATACTAGTAGACTGTATTAAAATTAGGTAGTCTTCTAAGTTTCATGTGTGAAAATAATATATAAAACATTCTTTTTTACAGTGGACAGACTGGTTCAGGGAAAACATTTACCATGATGGGTAAGTAAACTAGAGATTAACATTTACTGGCTGAGTCTACTCTTTTGTGATAACAGAACTTAGCATGTTTTTTGGAAAGTCATACTTTCTGTGTATGATGTTAAACTCATGAAATTAGGGTCATTTCCCTCGTTCTTGTCAGATTGCGACTTCCATTATATGATAGTGAAATCTGTGTTGTTGGCTGTTTCCAGGTCAAAGCTTAGCACAGAATATGTGCTTAACTAACAACTTTCGAAGAGGGCTTAATGAGTTTTTACATATCTATATACCCGTATAACCACTCTTCTGACCGAGATTCTTAATCAGTAGCCACGCCCACTCCCCTGTGATGTACGTATGACTCTGACTTCTGTCGTCACCAGTTCCGCTTGTTTTTGCACATCTGTGAGTGACATTTTACTGTGTTCACTCTTTATGTCTGGAGTCTTTCTGTCTCGTGAAGGTTCTGAGATTCACTCATGTTATTGCATATAGTAGTAGTTTATTTCTGTTACTGTATAATATATTATTGTATGAATAGACTACATTTTCCTTTCTACTTTTGCTAGACAGTTTTAGACCCCATGAATGATGGTGTTATGGACATTTTTTTCTTGTATGTGTCTTTTAAAATTCATTTTTGTTGAACTTTAAACTTCTGGGAGTGGACTTGCTGGGTCATAGTATGTGTACGTCCAGCGTTTGTAGGTAGGGCCATGATAGAGATGTGTCAGAGTGGAATTTCCCAGTGCTCTATGCACATGTCTACACTCCATATTGTCCTTTTAAAAAATTTTAGTTGTTCTGGAGTGTGTGTAGTACTGTCTCGTTGTGTTTTTATTTGTACTTCCTTGATTTCCATTGACCACCTTTTATACATTTATTGGACATTTAAATAGCCTCTCTGTTAAATGCACATTCAAGCTTTTTTTATTTAAAAATTAGCTTATCATTTTCTTACTCATTTGTGGGGATTCATAAAATACATTAGCTCTTTGTCTATGACACAGATGACAGATTTTTCTCTAGTTTTTTTTCTGTTGGCTTACATAAGTATTTCTTATGCCAAAATGTTTATTTTTATATGGTTAAATTTCAGGTTGAATTTTTAATGGTTTCTGAATTGTGAGTTTTAGTAAGAAAAGTCTTCCTGTCTCTGAAATTATAGCAACATACATATAAATGAATACTAAAAATATGCCAGGCACTCTTCAAGGCTCTGGTGGTCTGTTCAAATAAAAGGCAATGTCAAGGCTCTCTTGGAGCTTATAATTCTCATGGGGGGGATGTACAATTGAAAGCAAATAAATATGTAGTACTTATGCCAGAGGTAATAAGTACTATGGGCTTCCCTAGTGGCTCATTGGTAAAGAATCTGCCTGCTGAGCAGGAGATGCAGATTCAGTCCTTGGGTCAGGAAGATCCTCTGGAAGAGGAACTGGCAACCCACTGCAGTGTTATTGTCTGGGAAATCCCAAGGACAGAGGATCCTGTGGGCTACAGCCCATGGAGTTGCAGAGTTGGACATGACTTAGTGACTAAACAGCAGCAGTAATAAGTGCTGTGAAGAAAAATAAGGGGATAAAAAGGAGCAGGGGGTACTGTTTTAGGTTGGTGAATCAGAGAGGCCTCTTGGGGGTGACATTTGAAGAGACTTACTGTGGAGAAGGAAATGGCAACCCACTCCAGCATTCTTGCCTGGAAAATCTCATGGACAGATGAGCCTGCTGGCCTAGTCTCTGGCATCACAGAGTCGTACACAACTTAGCAACTGAACAACAACACACAATCAGGCAGATTGTGATTTGGGGAAATAGTTCTTGATGGAAATGTGACATAAAATGAAGAGTGAAGTGACCTAGCAATATGGAATACAGAGTTTTGTAAGAAATTAACGTTTGTATATAGAATAATAATTGGAAATATTCAAACAATAAAGTCCATGGCTAAAGAAAAAAAAAAATAAAGAGACTTACTGAATGAAATGAGAAGGAACCTTGAGACTATAGGAGAAGGATCTTCTGCAGAGGGGCTGTCCCTGCAAATTCACAGGCAAGCCCTGAGTTGGGAGTATGCTGAAAAGTATTCAGGGAACAGCAAGAAGACACATGGGGCTAGCGTGGAATTTTCCAGAATTAGGAGCAGGTTGGAATTGTAGACAGAGGGCAAGTCATGGATTTTGGATTTTTTTATGAGGGGATGTGAAGTCATGGGAAGGTTTGTTGTTTGTTTGTTTTTAAGAAACATTGCATGAAATGAAGTTAAATTAAAAGTACTACTCAGGCAGCTGAATGGAGTAGAGACTATAAGAAGGGGTTAGAGCAGAAGCAGGACTGTGAGCTGAGTCAGGAGACCAGGCAAGAATAAGGTAACTGTAACGAGTGTGCTGAATATCTTTGTATAGAATTTAGCAGGAAAATGTTAAAAAATTATCTGCACATACTCTAATACTCTGTCCTCTGTGTTCTTCCATTTTTCTACTGTTTGTATTTATATACATATGTATATATATACATACACAAACATATATTTAAGGTACAGTTTACAAGGTCAATTTAATATGTTTTAGATATAGCACATCAAGATGATAATATTTTAAAATTTATTTTCTATAGCTTTCTTGCATACACCAGCATTTTCTTAGTTACTATGGTCTCTAAGATGTAATTAACTAATACGTACAGTAACTTTTAGGGACAGGGGAGCCTGGTGGGCTGCCGTCTATGGGGTCACACAGAGTCGGACACGACTGAAGTGATTTAGCAGCAGCAGCAGCAGCTATATATTTTTTCTGCTAAATATAGCTTGTTTGAATTAGTATTCCAAAAACTCCTACTACTTACATATCTACTACATTTCCCCCTTTCTCCAGTGTTAACAAAATAAGGGTAGGATTCCTCTTCAGTTTTCTCTCTGTATAGAAATCTTGTGACGTGTTCCTACAGTATCTTTGTTACCACCCTGGCTTTTATTGCCCAATTAAGAAAATGCTAGCTAATGCTAATTTTTATACCCTGTGAGATAGTTATTTCCATTGTTATCTCCATTTTATAGTGAAAACCTCAAAGAGATTAAGTATTTAATGAGCTCGTGGCCACACTGCCAGTATATAAAGGTCATCCTAGACAACTGACTGTCTTATGCAACACTAGAGTATCATTGCTTGTCATTTCTGCTGATTTTGATATCTGCAGAAGGAAACATTTCAAGCTTGGGACTTCAATGGATTTTTAAATTTATCAAACAACAGCTGCTTTTTCAAATGGCTTAGTGACTATCGTGCACCTGTTGATAGGCTGGTTCTCTTATGCCATCTCTCACTACAAATTAACTTGTTTGGGAGCCCAGAAGAAACTGATTATACAATGTGTCTTCTGTTAAATTGTCTTCCACTGTTGCCATTTTGAAGGACTCCTGTTACAGAATAAAAATGAGCAGTTACATATCTGTGTTTTTATGTTTTTCTTTAGGACCATCTGAATCTGATAATTTTTCTCATAATCTGAGAGGAGTAATCCCTCGAAGTTTTGAATATTTGTTTTCCTTAATTGAACATGAAAAAGAGAAGGTAAAACTTATTGTAAAAATAAAGGGAATTCTATGCAATATCTACTTTTGAGTAGTTAACTACTAATAGTTCATGATACATGGAGGGATATAATTGGTCATCTACACATGGATAGGCTAGAGTGGTATAAAAAAATCCTTCAGTTCTCAAGATAAAATTAAGGATTCTGAGTTTTCTATTTCTAAAGGTTTTTAGTCTATAAAACATGCATCATCCTTGACCTGACATTAAGAGAAAGTAGAAAGTAGGGCTTCTTAGACACTCAGATTTTACAAAAGAGAAAGTGTAAAGAAAATCTTAACTGAGGAAAACAGATTCATAAAGCCGTATCACCTACCTGCACCTAGGCTGACAGTAGTAACGGGCCATCTTGACCTCATTTACCCGCTACCATCTGAACATGATCTTGCTTCACACTTGGTGTGACTCTGTTGTTCTGGCTACGTGGGCTTCCATTTTGCATTAGCTCCCAGATTGGGCCATTCTCTTTATTGTGCATCGTTACCTTAGTGAATTCCAGGCTTAAGAGCCATTAGTGTTCTGTATTCTATTACCTATGTGCCAGGGAGACTGTTAGATAACATTGAGTTACCACTTAACTCCTTTGCAGAAACTATCTCTTAACATTGCAGTTAGACAAGCATATTACGTGCCAGTGAGTTAGATTTAGTGACATGCATTTCTGTGGTTAAAAATCCTATAGCAAGGCTTTTTATTTGTTTATTTTTTGTAAGAGAGGCTTTTAAAATGCCTTATTTTCTGTCATTTGGAAAATATAACAGTTGATTGAGATACACTTATGAGAATCATGGAGAAGGCAATGGCACCCCACTCCAGTACTCTTGCCTGGAAAATCCCATGGACGGAGGAGCCTGGTGGGCTGCGGTCCATGGGGTTGCTAAGAGTCGAACACGACTGAGCAACTTCCCTTTCACTTTTCACTTTCATGCATTGGAGAAGGAAATGGCAACCCATTCCAGTACTCTTGGCTGGAGAATCCCAGGGACGGGGGAGCCTGGTGGGCTGCCGTCTATAGGGTTGCACAGAATCGAACATGACTGAAGCGACTTAGCAGTATGAGGAAGTCCAGTATATGACAGGTGAAAATGGAATTGCTATTTTCATCACAAGGAAAAAGAAGTTATGTAACTCTGTATGGTGATGGATGTTAACTAGACTTATGATCATTTTGCAGTATATACAAATATCAAACCATTGTGTTGTATGCCTGAAACTAATGTAATGCTCTATATCAATTATACCTCAATTAAGCAAAAAATGGAATTCCCGATTTGGCTCGCTCAAGTCCTAGTTCCCTANCCCACTCCAGTACTCTTGCCTGGAAAATCCCATGGACGGAGGAGCCTGGTGGGCTGCAGTCCATGGGGTTGCTAAGAGTCGAACACGACTGAGCAACTTCCCTTTCACTTTTCACTTTCATGCATTGGAGAAGGAAATGGCAACCCACTCCAGTACTCTTGGCTGGAGAATCCCAGGGACGGGGGAGCCTGGTGGGCTGCCGTCTATAGGGTTGCACAGAATGGAACATGACTGAAGCGACTTAGCAGTATGAGGAAGTCCAGTATATGACAGGTGAAAATGAAATTGCTATTTTCATCACAAGGAAAAAGAAGTTATGTAACTCTGTATGGTGATAGATGTTAACTAGACTTATGATCATTTTGCAGTATATACAAATATCAAACCATTGTGTTGTATGCCTGAAACTAGTGTAATGCTCTATATCAATTATACCTCAATTAAGCAAAAAATGGAATTCCCCATTTGGCTCGCTCAAGTCCTAGTTCCCTATCTTGGTTCCAAGGTACTGTTGGAAACGTCAGGGCTCCTGGGACCACGGTTTGATGCTGCTTAAAACTGTTAATGATGTGTTGAAACTAGTAACCTATGTTTTAAAACTGACTTTTAAGTATCTTGTATCATGTAAAGGATAATATTGTAGGAAATTTATATGTTGTGAAGTGAGTGAAAGATGAGTGCTCATGAAAGGAAGGGATGAACTCATGAAAACGATATCACTAAACCAGGCTTCTCTTTTACAGGCTGGAGTTGGAAAGAGTTTTCTTTGTAAGTGTTCATTTATTGAGATCTACAACGAGCACATCTATGACCTGCTGGACTCTGCGTCAGCTGGGCTGTACATAAGGGAGCATATTAAGAAGGGGGTCTTTGTGGTTGGTGCGGTAGAGCAGGTGGTGACCTCAGCGGCTGAAGCCTATCAGGTACCCTCCTTTGAATGATTTGCTTCGTAGACAACATAGCATGCTGTGAAGAACGCCTTGACCTCAAAAAAGAAAGAATTGTGTTACTAAAGATATTTTTTATAAAGCCATAGCCAGGATGTTCATGAGAAGGAAAGAAAAAAAGAGTATGACCATAAATTTCCCGTTTGTTAAAACAGATGTTTGACCCCTTGATTTTGGGTTAGTTTGGTATTGTTCATTCCATTCATTCACTGTCTGTCTATCTGTCTCACCGGGTCTTGGTTGTGGCATGCAGAATCTAGTTCCCTGACCAGGGATTGAACCTGGGCCCCTTGCACTGGGAGTGCAGAGTCTTATCCGCTGGACCACCAGGGAAGTCCCACACTTTTTTTAAGCTGATAGTATTTTGAAGTTTGTCTCGTGTTTGAGTGAGGATTGCTCTTTCTCTTTGCAACTGTGTAAATGTCATTATTTATCTGATATTTAATATACAGTATTTGGTGTTATGAAAAGGAAGCATAAATTAATTAGCCAAAAAATAAAAGGTATAAACAATTCCATGTTTATGCTGTGACTGGTTAATAGGGTTATAACAGCTCTATTCAGAGTATATGTGCTGAAGCCTATACTAACTTCTTGGTATACATTATTTCATTTAATTTTTTATCTGCTTTTTGAGGTAAGCTACTAATTTCTGGGGTCGAAAAGAGTCAGACACGACTGAACCAACCGACCGACCGACTAATTTCTTTATTTATCCAATACATATTATGACCTTGCCACTCAAAAATGTAGTTCTCATACTATCAGTGTCACCTGGGAGCTTGTTAGAAATGCAGGATCTCAGCCTCTACTTCACATCTAGTGAATCAGAATCTGAATTTTAGTGGGACTAGGTGGTTAGCGTGCATATTATAGTTTGAGATGTTCTGCACTGTGAGGGAGGTACCCACATTCCGATTTTACACATATGGGACTGAGCCTTGGAAAGGTCACTTGGCCTCAGACCACGCAACTGGTAGATAGTGGAGACAAGGGTTGAACTGGTATTCATCTGATTTTGGAGACTGCTATCTGAACCTTCATGGAGCCTGCCTGCCACAGGGAACAAGAAGTAAAAACAAATACTCTGTAGACCAAAAGGACTGACAAAGCTTTGGACTTGAAGGTAATTTTGAGATTTACTTCATCTGACTTCTCATAGTTTTGGTTAAGAAAAGGGTTTAGAGAGATTTTACGACTTGCATTAATACAAACAGAGAAATGGCAAAACCCATTCTAGATCCTGTGCGTTCTGATTTCCTGTTTGTTTGGTCTCATGACCTAGAGAAGAAATGGAAAGGGAAAGGAAAGTTAGCATGCGTACTTGCATATGTTCCTCAGTAGACCGCCCTCTCACACCACCCTCTACAGATTTCCTGCTGATGTTTTTAGCTGTCGTGAAAATGTGGAAGTTGTGACTGTGTATTTTCCTTTTGCCTAGGTGTTGTCTGGAGGGTGGAGAAACAGACGTGTCGCCTCGACATCAATGAACAGAGAATCCTCTAGGTCTCATGCAGTCTTTACAATTACAATAGAGTCAATGGAGAAAAGCCATGAAACTGTGAATATACGGACCTCCCTTCTCAATCTGGTGGATTTGGCAGGATCTGAAAGGCAAAAGGACACCCATGCAGAAGGCATGAGATTAAAGGTAAGATTGGAATTACGGTCTTCAGTTAAACTTGACTGAGAATTAGAAGTCAATACCAAGCTCAGTATTTTGATGGCTACAAAGCATTAAGAAATTGGTTCTATCCTAAAGGTATAGAAAATTCTGTTGTAGTGTAGGGACAGTAAACATACATGGGATATGACAAGTGTCAGGAGCAAGAGTATTTGAATTCACTGTCACCCAAAAGGGCCGATGGTATGAGTGGTAGCAGGGTTCATAGGAAAGAGGACATGACATGCCCCTTACTTGAGGGAAGCGTGGGAAAGAAGTAGTTCTTGAGTTAAGGCTTAAGGACTTCATTCTAGGCTAAGGCATTACCAGAGGTTCTCGGTAATACGAACTGCTAATGTATATACGTATTGTGGTCTTCCTAGGTGGCTCAGTGGTTAAAGAATCTGCCTGCTGTGCAGACGTGGGTTCAGAGCCTGGGTCAGGGAAGATCCCCTGGAGGAGGGTATGGCAGCCCACTCCAGTATTCTTGCTTGGAGAATGCCATTGGACTGAGGAGCCTGGCAGGCTACAGTCCATACTGTCGAAAAGAGTTGGATGCGACTGAAGCGAGCAGGCACACATGTATGTGTGTTGTGACCTTTGCTGCCAACAGAGTGTGGATTCCAAATGTTAGGGTGTGTGGGTGCGGAGAGCCAAGGGTCAGAAATGGGGGAGCAGAGTGTGCTGTTTGCCTGGAAAGCGAGGATTTGAGCCTCTTGAGCTCTCGGACAGCTTCAGGCTGCCTCACATTTGTGTTTCTATGGTGACATAAAGCAAAGAAAAATAGCATATGTTCATAATAGGACATATGCTGGGTCTATTCTAAATGCTTCATATAAAACTATTTATCCTTCCTAAGAATTCTAGGATGTGATACTATTATCCTTTTTATTTTGAAGAAACAGAAGTAAATTTTCCAGGGGCACGTGATTGAGTTGAGCTGAGATTCAAGCTAGTCCAGCTCCACAGACAGTGCTCGCGACTGTGGCCCTAAACCACTTTTAAAGATGGTAACAGTGTGGCAGCTCTGAACTCAATGCATCTTGCTTAATAATTTCCGTTTCTCCTCTCTGTTTTCTATACTCCCATCTCTGCAGACTCAGTTAACAAAAATATGCTGCCTAAAGTAAAAGGTTTAACCCAAACATTTTTCTCCTCAAACCACTCTTTTAAAGACATTTTGTTTACATATAATAAATGTAAATTCTAATTTACATTTGATAAGTGTAAATTCGAATTTACAGAATTAGAGTGAATGTTCTCTTATCTATAATATGTTCGTTAATAGCTTTGTGGGACATGGGAGTGGGATGTTAGTTACCATACCTTTATAATGTAGCAAACATTTTAACATAAAAAAGGCTTGAAAAATATAATTTACTACTTTAACGTGTTTTCCTCTATTCTCTTCTTGATTTTATCCCTGCCTATAGGTCAGTTGAAAACTATTACAATCATGAGTTGATAACAGTATTTTTTTCCTTCAATGATTTTTGTGTTTGAATAGTATTAGAATTGCAGTGTGTGCCTCAACAGGAGAAGGTTAGGGCACAGTTGAGGACATCTTTTTGCTGAAAAGTTACTTACCCTTAACTAACGTTGTCCCTGTCTTGCCTTTCCATTCAAACTTACCACCCTACTAGGTATATTTTAATTCAAATTACTAAAAAGAAACCAGTGCATCTCAGTTTTTGTCCTTTTTCCCTAACACCCTAGGAAGCAGGTAACATAAACCGATCACTGAGCTGCCTGGGCCAGGTGATTACTGCGCTTGTCGATGTGGGTAATGGAAAACAGAGACATATTTGCTACAGAGACTCCAAACTTACCTTCTTACTCCGGGTAAAGTAGATCACTGGGTTCCTGAGCCCCTTTTTTGGTTATGCTCACTATGACATTCTTTTTTTAATGTTCTTTTGCTTTATGGTTTATCACAGGGTATTGAATATAGTTGCCTGTGTTATATAGTAGAATCTTGTTGTTTATCCATCTTATGTATAATAGTTTGCATCTGTTAATACCAAACTCCCAGTCCTTCCCTCCCCCACCCCCCTCCCCTTTGACAGTCACAAGTCTGTTCTCTATGTCTGTGAGTCTGTTTATGTTTCATAGATAGGTTTGCTTATGTCATACCTTTTGGTTTCTCCCCTGAAATGTGTGCCATTTATATCATTAAACAGGATTCCCTTGGAGGTAATGCCAAAACAGTCATAATTGCAAATGTTCATCCTGGATCTAGGTGTTTTGGTGAAACCCTATCAACACTTAATTTTGCTCAAAGAGCCAAGCTGATTAAAAATAAGGTAAAATACTGAGTATATTTAAGTGAATTAAAAATATATTAAAGCTGGCGCTTTTGTAATTGCCCTGAAATTAGCATTAGCTTTTATTTATTTCTCTGTTGTGAAAGCCTAACTGTAGGCAAGGTTTCTGTTTTCATCTTTCCTAGGCTTCTGTATAGCTTGTGTAATTTGAGACCTAGATTTGGTCTTAATGGTCGTTATTATTTGGCCTGTTTTTTCTTAAGGGAGGGGAAAGTTTTTCCTTTGTAATTGGGTTGGAGACTAAATTTTTGTACCTAAACCATGCTAGCAGAGCTGGGTGTTAAGGGTGAGAGGATCCACTAGGAAAATAATTTTGATGACCTTGACAAACTTTGTCTTTCAAGTTGTCTGTAACTCCAGGGATTCCTTGTTTTTCTTTCTATACCAGAAGTTTCTGGGACTTCCCTGGCAGTCCAGTGGTTAAGACTCTGCTTCCACTGCAGGGGATGTGGGTTTGATACCTGATCCGGGAACCAGATCCCACATGCTGCACAACATGGCCAAAAAGAAAGAGGAAAAAAAAAAAAGTTTATTTGATATTCTTGTACATCGGTGGTCCAAAAAGTTTTCATGTAAAGGGTCCAAGTGATAAATAATTCCAGCTTCTTGGACTGTGGATTGTATGGTCTGCCCCAACTACTCATCTCTGCTTTTTTTAGTAAGAAAGCAGCTGTAGATGCTGTGTAAACACATGAGCACAGCTATGGTCAAGCCGCACTTGGCTAACCCCTGGTGCAGACTGTCAAAAGACCAAGGAGTTCCCCACTTGTTTTGGAGAGGTTTGGTTGGAGGCCTCCTTGGTTCTAAACAGAAGAATCAAAATGCATAAATTAGCAAATTAATTTCCTTTCTCTTTCAAAGTAGACAGTGGTTATTCTTACCCCACAAAATAGACTCCCTGATCATCTCATCATGGTAAAAGCAAAGAGGTTCATAATGCTTCTTCCATTGGGTAAGTCAGAAGAATATAGGTCTGGTTATTCATTCATTTTATTGGATTATGACCTCTTTGTAGGATATCTCTAATATAAGGAGAAATCATTAGCATTTCCTGACCCTATCCCTTGGGACTTACTAGAAGCTTTTGGACAATGGAAAGCTGCAGGGATAATTAGAATTATGACATCACCAATGTGAGATTGTGATGTCATAGTGTATAGGAGTGCCTTGTGATGAGGCTGTCCTTAAGAAGCAGAAGCAACTGGAAATGACTTCTTAACATATGAAATAAGAAAACTAGGAACCTTATACTAGTCACTATCAATGGTAAGTCCTCTGCTGCAGCCTCCCAGGGAAAAGTGACTCAGATATTGGGGACTTAAGAGTGAACAGTCCTTCCCAGTGGGCAGACCCAGCCTAAGAGAAGAACATGGGAAGCTTAGGGCTGTCAGAGATTTCCCTCTCACTCTGGAGTATTTGGTATTTGATTTGGTTGGTATTCCGCTCTTGGCCTTTTTTTTATTATTATTTTAAAAAGTTTTTTGACTCTGCCAAGTCTTAGTTGTGGCATGTGGGATCTAGTTCCCTAATCAGGGATGGAACCCAGGCCCCCTGCATTGGGAGTACTGAGTCTTAGTCACTGGACCACCAGCGAAGTCCCCATGAGCTCTTGAGTCTTGTTAATACCATGTGGGTTTTGTGAGACTGTGAACTCCTTAGAAGCCTTCTGATAGAAGACATTTCTTTGAAAGAGCATTTACTGTGATAATAAAACACAAATGGAGTTGTCAAACCACCTCCCCCTTCTATGAGGACTGTTAGGAAGACACAGGGTTGAATTTCTCTGGAGAGGGTGGAGCCAGGGGAGCTCAGGCCAGCCCTGCAGTTCTCACCGCTCTTTAGTAAGCAAAGACGGGGGGAGGTAACACCAAGGGAGGTGTTTGACCTTCTTCATGGGGTGGGGCTGTCGGTCGCAGGAAGAAGCAGTGTTAGGTGCATATATGCTGACCCCAGTAGTGAACCGGGATTCCCTGATAACTCAGCAAAGAGTCTGCCTGCAATGTAGGAGACCCCGGTTCGATCCCTGGGTTGGGAAGATCCCCTGGAGAAGGGAAAGGCTACCCACTCCAGTATTCTGGCCTGGAGAATTCCATGGACTGTATAGTCCATGGGGTCACAAAGAGTCAGACAGGACTGAGCGACTTTCACTTCACTTCAGGAGTGAACCAGCCCAGCAGGGCCCAGGGCTAGTAAACAGATTAGAGATCTAAGTGGGGCATAGGGAGGGGAGGGAAAGAGTGGTTCTAGGCGTGATGGCACAAGGAAAAGAAGCCTCCCCTCCCCTCCAGCACACCAGTTCTGGAAGCCTTTAGACTCTTGGTGAGATGCAAGTGTCCATTTGTTTGATCTTCATCACTCCAAACCATACAAACAAATATAAACACAAGACTGTATGACTCAAAAAGCATTCTTTTAATGGTTAAAAAAAAAAATTCTTGAACAGGCAGTGGTAAATGAAGACACACAAGGAAACGTGACCCAGCTCCAAGCTGAAGTGAAGAGACTCAAAGAGCAACTGGCCCAGCTTACTGCAGGGCAGATGCTACCAGAAAGCTTGCACACTGCAGGTAAGATGAGCTCAGTGTCCTTTAAGCTGAGGAGATCTGGGTGTGGATGTAGTATGGGAGCCCTCTGATGACAGGCACAGCACTGTATGGCTATCCAGATTTCCCACGAGTATCTGTTCCTGTTTATTTCACCTGCATAGAAACCAGATGTGGTTACTACATATACTGAATTCACAGTTACTGCAGGTGCTGAGTTCTGTGAGATGTGGTGGGAGGGGGGTATAGAAGTAATTTTGAAAATGCATCCCTAATAAGTGCTAAAAAAAGAGATACTAGTAAATGACTCAGATCCACTTCTAGATTCTGTCATATGTAATCTTTATATGTTTACTAAATTGGATATCAGAGACTTACTTTTCTTCAAAGAATAGCTAATTTGTAGACTGAGTTAATTTGAAATTCATCATGTGGTGATGAGAGTCTGATTCTTTTAGAGTAATAGAGAGTAGTCCATCAAAGGCTATTCCAGCTCATTGCTTATTCTTAAAATTTGAGAGATAAAACATTTTTCCTATTTTCTTTTCTTTTTTACTGGACCCATTACAGATAAAGATGAGACTAACTACATCAAGTATTTCCGAGAGGCGATGTTATTCTTTAAGAAATCTGAACAGGAAAAGAAGGTAGGAAACTTTACTATAAAGGGGATTCAAGATATTTTAGGCTTTCACTGTATGGAACTTTTCTGAGTAAAATAAATGGCAAAAGTCAGTAAAACAAAGGAAAACTGAAACACTTAATTTTGACTTTTAGATTAAATGTGAAGTTAGTGTCTGTTGCTTGATTTGTGGAAATTTAGGGAAGCCCAGTTATTTTTTTATGTCTAATCAAATTTTGAACTTCTTAAGTCTCTGGTAGAAAAAGTTATGCAATTGGAAGATCTCACCCTCAAAAAAGAAAAATTCATTCAGTCGAATAAAATGATCGTGAAATTCCGAGAGGATCAAATAATGCGCCTGGAAAAGCTCCACAAGGAATCCCGGGGAAGTTTTCTGCCCGAGGAGCAGGACCGTTTGCTGTCGGAACTGAGGGATGAGATTCAAACTCTGCGAGAACAAGTGAGTACATGACATTCACAGTAATTCTAAAAAGAGATTCAGGACAAGTATAAGTCAGTCACCAGACTGGTCAGCAAATTCTTGTAATGCAAGAGAAGGTGAGTTAAATGAATTGAACTGACAGTATCATTATATAATTCAAACAGCCCCCCACCCTACTACATATGCGCGCACGCGCGCACACACACACACACACATTCCATTTTTCTAAAATAGTAAAACCTGCAGGGAAGAGGGAGGAAGTTGTGATGTTGCTGCTGTGGCACTCAGCCCCGGCAGGCCAGGTACAGTTCCTTCCACAGGCAGTCGGGGTTATCAGAGTCAGTTTGCAGTTGAGCTCATCAAAGTTTTGTTGTTTTTCCTTTTCCCTGGGAGGATGGATAGTTGACACCAGGCACATTATTAAGAAACAAAGATAATCTGTTAGCAGAGTGTATATTTTTCAAGAGGTTTTTGTGCATTTTCAGACCAATACAGATATTTTGGATTTTATTCCTTTTGTGCACAATTGACAGCTACCATATACACTTTTCTGTGCCTCAGCCTTTTCATTTACTATCTCTTGAGGGGCATTCTGCTGTAGTCAGTAGAGAGTTTTCTTCTTATTTTCATGTGTTAATTGAAGCAGTCTCCCTTGCATGAAGAGTCTGCCACAGGGTACACCCCATATGCTTATCGAAGGTGTCTGGGTGAGTTTCAAGAGTAGATGGAGAAGTTTCAAATTTTCAGACCCAAACATAGACCTGAGAGTTGAAGGATATGCACATACTCAGTCTGATCATAAAAACTGAGGTGCTCTCCATAGTTCCTGTGGTGTCCACAGTGTTTCCTGTTGGTTTTCAGAAGAAGTTGTTCTCTAAAATGGTCACGTTTGTAAACATGTGTCTCTAATTCTTCCATGTCACAGATAGAGCACCACCCCAGAGTGGCAAAATATGCTATGGAAAATCATTCCCTCAGGGAGGAGAACAGAAGACTGAGACTGTTAGAGCCTGTGAAAAGAGCCCACGAAATGGATGCCCAGACCATTGCAATCCTGGAAAAAGCCTTCTTCGAAGTATCTGGAACAGAGAAAAATGACAAAAGTAAGACATGATTGTTGTAAACCTGTCTTCTAGGGGCAGGGAGATTGTTGATAAGGACCTGGATATTGCCTTGTCCTGAGGGTTTGCACTTTAGCCTCCACACCTGGTGTGCAAATTTCCTATATACGTACTTATTCTTCATGTAGGCTAATGGATACCCGTGAGCAAGGGAATACTCCTATATCTCTGTCTTGCAGATCTTGATACTTTACATTTTCATTAAATGGAATTTTCCTGTGTTAAGTATTTGAAAAGTGTTTAACTAATGACAATCTGAATGACTGTAGAGCTGAGATATTTATCCCCCTGATGAACAACTATATGGTGTGAGAGATTGGTCAGAGCAGTCAGACTCACGGTCCAGCCAGCACAGTTTTTGATTCTGATGTCTTGTTTGCGGGTCATCTTGCCACTCGGTTCTGTTAGTTATACATTAGTTCTTTAAGTTTACTGTTACTCTCTGAAAAGTGGTTTAGTTAGTACTAATCTAACTTACAGGCTTGGCAGCTACTGGTATTAATGCTATGGGATTTGGTGACAGTCTGAGTTTGCTCATTCTTTGAGTATTTTCGTGGCCTTTTATCATATACTATTTCAGTCTTTGTTTCTCATTAGATTGAAATGAATTTAGTTGAAATGAAGATACTTCTAATCTTTATACTGCAATGATAATGAAAAAAATGTTTTTTTAAATTTCCTTTTCCAAGCCTTTTTCCATTCTGTTATGAATTAACAAAAGAATAAAATTCTTGGAATATGGCTTGCAGAGAGACCATGATTTTAGATGTAAAGTTAAAATCAGATTTTTTGTATTATATATCCTACAGTGCTCTATATTTCATTGGCTATTTTGGCCTCAATAGTACCTTAACTTACTATCTTCCAAAGATACTAATGGTAATTTCTGGACCTCACTATCTTCTAAACATCACTCTCTGAACAATTTTTATGTGGTATTTTCCCATACTGAAACTCAGTGACACTCTCTTCAACAAATTCAGTCATCTAAGGAGTTCCTAAAAATTAGTATTTTCTACTTGGTAGATGATACCAAGTTCTTTGAACTGGCTGCCTTTGCTGTTTATCTGCTTTGCTAAAAATTCATTGACTGCTGACACTAATCCATGCAAAATTCAACTGGTGATACTTCTCTATCCAGCAGTGTGGGTGTTATACTTCAGTCATTATTTGTTCTTTTCTCTTAATGGGAAAAGTGTTGCTTTAAATATGCCTGTTCATCCTGTTGCTTCACAACTTCACAAAAACAACTTTTAATACTCTTCAACACATTCTGTTGTATCTTATGTCTCCTCTTGAGTTACAGGCTCTTGTATTTTAGGGTTCATTTTCCAATGATTTTTTGTTTTTCCTCCTTGTGCTTCAAAATTGATACTTGGCAGAGAACTTAGAAATTATATTCTGTGATTTTCTGTCTTTCAAAGGCCAGGTTGTTTCCTTATCAGGTCAGCAAGGATTCTCCCCAAAAGCTCTGAAAGAGCCGTGTTTATTAGTGAACACTGAAAAGTTAAAAGCACAACTCCTGCAAGTTCACACAGAGCTGAATAATTCAAAGCAAGAGTATGAAGAATTCAAAGAACTAACTAGGTAAAGTATAAATACACATTCACACTTACTGTTTCAATATCCTTTAATGTTGGTTTGTCTAGTGTTTAACATGGTTAGGATTTTACTTGAGCATTTCCCTTAAATATTCTAATATAGCAGCTAACTTGTTTTGACATGAAGCAAAAGGGCTTGCATCCTGCTCTTTCCTTTTTCTTCAGTCATTTTTTAAAAACTGAGGTACAAGTGACCTAAACTTCTAGTCTTTAATAATATATTTAGTAAACTAGATGATACAAATCTTTTGAGGGATATACTTGTTGAGATGAGTATCTGTTAAACTCATTTGTGAATTCTTTATCTGACCACAAAATGTAAATCTTTGCTGTTATGAATTATATTGGTATTTTTAGAAATTACAGTTTTGTTAACATTCTTGATATACTGTGTAAAGGAAAACAGATAAACCACCTTCATATTATATGTAACTAAGATTAATCCTATTCTAAAAGATAAAGAAATATTTGTTTTAAAAATAATGTGTCACATGGAATTGTTGTTGAATTATTTGGGCTTTTGAGTTGGAGCATACCATTTGCTAGTTGAATACAGTCATCAATCTCTGAACTGTACCTCACCCAATTGGAAAATGAGGGTAATAATCTGCCAAAGTCTCTGATTAAAGGGATAATTATAAAGTTATGTGAGAGTGTAAACTACTCTACAAATGTATGGGATTACTTATTACCTGAAATACTCCATTTTATCTTATCTATTAGAAAAAGGCAGGTGGAATTAGAATCAGAGATTCAGTCTTTGCAAAAAGCGAACCTTAATCTTGAAAACCTTCTGGAAGCAACAAAAGTCTGCCAGCGGCAAGAAGTTTCTCAACTAAGTAAAATTCATGCTGAAACACTGAAGGTAGGTAATCTGAAGCTTAAATCAGTGGTGTCCAAATTTTTTTTAATATTTATTTATTTGCTGTGCTGGATGTTAGTTGCAGCACTCAAACTCTTAGTTGCAGCATTGTGGGACCCAGTTTCCTGAGCAGGGAATGAACCTGGGCCCCTTGCATTGAAAGGGCTGACTCTTAGTGTGGACTTTGTATTTTCTTCCAGTGTTCTAACTGACAACATGATAATGATGCATTGTTTTAATGACCACACCCCTTTATTTTTATATTGACCAGGGAAGTCTTCCTAAATTGTTCTTTTTAGTAGTGACTTATTGCACATTTATTTTTTTGTATGAAGTTTTTGTGTCGACTTACAAGTGTTATTTTTAAAATCTTATGACAGTTTTGCTTGAGACTGCTTTGAATTGATAAATTTGTTTCCACTTGGGCCTTTCTTCTGTGTTGGCTCTCAAGGATACTTTTTCTATTCTCTTGATGAATAGAATTGTAATTTTATCCTCTGTTCACATAATTACTAAATAAGGTATTCTTTTCATGTGTGCTAATGTTGTTTTCCTAATAATTTTTTGCTGCAGATCATAACAACACCAACCAAGGCTTATCAACTTAGGTCTCGGCCACTACTGAAGTTCAGCCCTGAACCAGAGAGCTTTGGCTCTGCGCAAACCCAGAATTCTAGCAACTTGGATAATGATATCTTAAATGAGCCAGTGCCTCCTGAGATGAGTGAACAAGCTTTTGAAGCCATTTCCGAAGAGCTGAGAATGGTGCAGGTAATGTTCAGTTTTAGAAAGAAATAGACTTTCACTTCAATAAATTTTCTTTATCATTTTTTAACTCTTTGGTAATCTGCAGTGTTTGAACCTGTTTAGTATCAAAATCATATCTTTTTAAGGATGTAAGGTCCTTGGGTTAGAAATCAGCCTACTCTTGTTCTTTTAATCCAGCATTTAGCAAGTTACCTTCTGGTCTCCTTGGGGTTTGGTTCTCTTGTGTATAAAAAGACCAGTTTGCCTCTAGCTTCTAGTTCCAGAACTGATTTATAAGACACACTGTTATATATGCTGAAGAAGATGAAATAGTTTGAAAGAACCTCATGATAGTTCAAATTTTAGACAGCTTTCCATATATTTGAAATAACACATGAAGTTTGTTTACCTCAGAATTCAGTGATTTATTTTTTGTACAAGTTTTTCTACTATCTAGTAAGACTTGAAGCTACATCACCCCAAATTCTGAAAGTTTACCTTTCACGGACATGGAGGCCTTTCTGGTGAGGTCACTCGATAAAGGCTTGAGGAAGCATCAAAGAAGTCTTAAGATGGCTCTGATTTATTCTTTGATTTTAATTTTAATTGCTTCTTTCCTTTGTGCTTCAAATTACCAACTTTGACAGGCCATGAGTATAATTCTGAACCATGAGAAATCATCAGTATAGTCTGTTTTTTGGCTCCATACTGGCATTTGATACCTTTGTCCATATGAGGTTTTGCGTTGTGTATTTTTTAATGCAGGAGAAATGGTGGAATGTTTGAGATGCATTAAAAGAATTTTTGACCCCTGAAGTTCTTGTGTTGCAGGAACAAATGAGTGCCCTTCAACTCAAGTTGGATGAAGAAGAGCATAAAAATGTAAAGCTTCAGCAGCAGATTGACAAACTGGAACATCATTCTTCTCAGATGCAGGAGGTGAGATTGCAAGCATGGCCTCAGAAAATGTCTGAACCTCAAAGTAAGAACCTGCCAGGAAGGAAGTGACTTAGGAAGCTTGGGTCAAGGTCTATTTGAGTTGTATTCTCTTACTTTGTTATTTCAGCGACTCCTCTGATAAGGAGACACACACCCCTAGTCTGAATTCAAAACTGCATTTGAAAAACAGAAACAAAGTGATTGTCTGGTGTGTGTTTTAGCTTGCCAGTGTTCCTCTTTCAGTAACTTGATCTCTTTCCCAAAGCTTTTCTCATCAGAAAGAACTGATTGGACCAAACAGCAGCTGGAGCATCTCTCTCAGTTGAACGTCCTTGAAAAGCAGCTTCAAGACACACAGACCAAGAATGACTGTGAGTCTGAACACTGGATGTTGTAACTCAATAACTTTTTACTAATATGGCTTAATGTTGTGTCTGTGTTTTTAGTTGGTTGGTCCTGTTTGTTTTAAATTAGACTAGATGAGTAATGGAGAAGGCAGTGGCACCCCACTCCAGTACTCTTGCCTGGAAAATCCCATGGACGGAGGAGCCTGATAGGCTGCAGGCCATGGGGTCGCTAAGAGTCGGACACGACTAAGCGACTTCACTTTCACTTTTCACTTTCATGCATTGGAGAAGGAAATGGCAACCCACTCCAGTATTCTTGCCTGGAGAATCCCATGTACGGAGGAGCCTGGTGGGCTGCCGTCTATGGGGTTGCACAGAGTTGGACACGACTGAAGCAACTTAGCAGCAGCAGCAGATGAGTAATAGTAATATAAAGGGTCATTTTCTCTAAGACTGCTCTCAAAAAAATGATACAAATGCTTGCTTGAAGTTTGAAGACCACTTTGAAAATGCAGTGTCTTAATGCATATGACAAATGTTTTAAGAGTTTTAGTAATGATAAAAAAAAGCATAAATTATATATCTGTATATATTTGTAGATGTGGGAATGTTATTTAATTCCCAGTTTTTCCAGTTTATGTCTCCTTTTATCAAAGTATTTACAGTAGTTTACTAAGACAAAAAAGAGAGCCATTCTCTTTTGTTTGATCTGTTAAAAAGTTGCCCAGTTTTAATTCCAGTTGGAATTAAAAGTTGGAATTAAAATTAAAAATTAATTCCAGTTGTAATTAAAATTAAAAATTAAAAAAAATTTTTAGAAGACCAGAGTGTTTAACCTATGTTGGAAAGTCCTGGTACATCTACAAAGGGTTTTCAATAAGTAAAGATTAGGTCACCTAAAGTATGTTAAAATCTCTTGCATTTTTTCTTGTATTAAGAATTTTGATGCACATTCTGTAGGAGAAATGTAGAAAAATCAAATGACCTACATGTGAGGGTCAGATATGAACCTTTTTAGGGTAGGAATATATCGGAATTCAGGCTTCCCTGGTGGCTCAGTGGTAAAGAGTCCACCTGCCAATGCAGGCGATGCAGGTTCAGTCCCTGGGTCAGGAAGATGCTCTGGAGGAGGGATGGCAACCCACTCCAGTGTTCTTGCCTGGGAAATTCCAGGGACAGAGGAGCCTGGCCGTCTACAGTCCATGGGGTCATAAAAGTCGGACACAACTTAGCAACAAAAGCAACATACCAAAGTCCATGGGTGAGGGAGAGAAAGAAAATAGAAATCTCAGTGTTCCTGGATACCTCCCACGTAGTAGTTCAACATTTTTACATTCAAAATGGTCTCTTCAGTTTGTTTTTGCTGATTGTATGAAGGGTACTTAGCAGATTTATTTGCCTATTTTGTAAAAACACATGTGACAAAAAGCCTGTTAAGATTTATTTTGTGTTTCTTTGTTTTAGTTTTGAAAAGTGAGGTACGTGACCTGCGAGTCGTTCTTCATTCTGCAGACAAGGAGCTCTCTTCAGTGAAACTGGAGTACAGTTTATTCAGAGAGAGTCAGGAGAAAGAACTCAACAGCCTTTCCGAAAGACACATGCAGGTCCAGCTTCAACTGGATAATGTCAGGTAGAGTTGTTCTGTTCTGTCTTCAAGTTGCCTGATTGGCTTGTCACCTAGGACTACTTAAAGTACAAGTGCTGTTTACCCAACTCAGGCTAGTTTAAAAAATTCAGGGGTAATTTAACGGGACTTCCCTGGCTGTCCAGTGGTTAGGACTCTGTGCTTTCACTGCTAAGGGCCCAGGATTGACACCTGATCAGGGAACTAAGACCCAGCACTCTGTTCCAGGTGGGGCCCAGCATGTGCAGCCACAGGGGGGAAAATGGTAATTTATTGATACTGGGAAGCCCCAGAGGTGATTTTGGTTTCAGGGACAGATTAGATTGAGTCTCAAACAATATTGTCAGTGTGTACGCCCTTCTCTGCCCACCACCCCTGCCAAGCTTTTCTTCCTCTCTTCCTCCCTCCTTCGGCTCTCTCTTTCCCTCTGTGTATTGCCCTCGTTCTCTTCTGCTGAGAACCTTCCTCTTTTTGACAGGGAACAGACTGCCTCAGACAGCTCCATCTTCTGTTCTCTGGTGTAACAATCCCTGCAAAGAAATAGTGTCTCTCAATTGCCATATATCAATCCCAGAGAAAATTGCGGTTATTCTTGCTGGAGTCATCTGCTTACTTTTGGACCAGTCATTTACCAAGGGTTGGCCCAGCCTGGGTGATGTGCCTATTCCCTCTCGAGAGGGAAGGGTGTTCTCTTACTGGACGGTACGAGGTAGACCAGATCAGTAGTAGTCCCCGTTGTCCACCGGAACGCCAGAGGCTGGCTAGTTAGTCAAGAGCTGGTCATCTTGAAACAAAGTAATCTTAAAGATGTAAACTGCTTGTTCCACTGTTGTTGTTTTTTTCCTTACTAATTTCAGCCTTTTGCAAAATATAACTTAAAGCTATCCTATGGTTTTGATGCTACTTCCTGAGTATCACAATAATTTAATAGTGGACATTTTGATCATGATACTCTGAGTGTGATGAGTGTGACTCCTCACGCTAGAAAGGCTACTAATAGACAACCTTGAATTTAATTTTTATAGACTTTGCAAAGACTAAAATCTGTAATGCTTGAGTGGTTTCTGAATATACAATAAGGAATTAAAAATAGAGGACAAAAACTTGAGGCCTGCAGGCCAAATCATCCATAGACATGTTTTTGTTGGACCTAACCAGTGTGGTGGTCAGGTCGTTTTTGTTTTTTTTTTTAACTTCTTTTTCTTTTCATTTTAAAAAATTTTTTGGTCATGCTTCACAGCATGTGGGATCTTAGTTTCCCAACCAAGGATTGTAGCTCAGAGTCCAAACCACTGGGCCACCAGGAAAGTTCCCCAGTGTGACTTAAAAAAAAAAAAATTGAGATCTTTCCTGTAAAGATCCATATTTCAGCATCCTCTTAAAAATCCAACAAGTGGGTAGCTCTGGGCCCACATTCTTGCCTGGCAGCCATCCTTTAGTGGAGGAGGACCCTGTGCTGAGTTCGTGCAACCTCCACTCCCCTGCACCATCTACCAGCACCAAGGCTGGTGATCAGTGGCCATTTATCAACACTGGTGCACTGTTCCTTTTTCTTAGACCTGGCATTTGTTTTGAACATCTAAATCACGAAATCTTTTCTTGGCTCTGTCGTCAATGAATTTTGTATGATCTTTTTGCACTCTTGAATTATTTGATCTGTTTTATATATACAATTTGTATCATAAATACATATGTTCCCCTTCCCTATATGTATGGTCTTTAGCAATTTATAATTTGCTGCTTCTGCTCTGCTTGGAGTTTGTGGAACCAGATAGTTCCACGTCTGTTAGCCTTCTGTATACAAGCTGGGACATCTGTTTTGAGTGGTCCAGAGATCAGTTCATTGTTTACTAGTTCTTGGATGAACTCTTGATGTTTGAGTGTGTCACAGTATGTTGCGAAGCAGAATAAGAGGGTGAAAACCTAAAAAGCAGTAAATAATAATCATATGACTTAAAAAGATAGTTCTGTCCTAAAGGAATTTATTCTCTTGTTCAGATCAAAGCCACATTTGCCATCTTGAAAAGTCTTCCTGGCTTTGGAGAATATGTGCTGAGTGAATAGAGTTGAGCTAGCAACAAAATTAAGTCAGTGGCCAGTCTTTGGCTTACAAAGGGGTTAGGTCTGGACCTCCCTAAATGAGTCTCATCACCCGAAATTACCAATCAATTAAGCATGTCTGGTTGACTCCATGGGAGAAACAGGAAGTAGGTGGCTGCAGGCTGACACATTCACCCTGTCTTCTCCATTCCCCTCACACTAATGTTTGTGCATCGTGACCATTTCACACAAGTCTGTGAGAAGCTTTACATCAGTCAGGCTTCTGTAAGTTGGGAATGGTCTGTAAATGGGATCAGTGAACTGCATATTAGTCTGGCGAGCAGAACTACATTTAACATCTCTATTTACATTTGTAAAAATGTTTTCCTGATAAAGATTAGAAAATGAAAAGCTGCTTGAGAGCAAAACCTGCCTACAGGATTCCTATGACAATTTACAAGAAGTAATGAAGTTTGAAATTGACCAACTTTCAAAAAGCCTCCAAAACTGCAAAAAAGAAAATGAAACTCTGAAATCTGATCTGAATGTAAGTTAAGAAAGGTACTGGTTATTGATGAATTTTTCCTGGATGTATGACTATTTGACCTGTTCCTGACTTGTGTAATGGCCCATTGTGCCTACCACGTGGAAGGTATTCTGTGTGTTTGTTGACTACACGTTAAAATCTAATATAACATTGTCTTTTAGAATTTGATGGAGCTTTTTGAGGCAGAAAAAGAACGCAATAACAAATTATTATTACAATTTGAAGAAGATAAAGAAAACAGTTCTAAGTGAGTGCTATTTATCTTTCCCATGGTTGACTGGAATATCATTTACTACTACATTCTTTATCTTGTGGGGCCTTTTTTTCAATTGCTATAGCCTGTTAGGTTTTTGTTTTTTTTTTTAATTTCAAAATGAATATCAGATTCTTTTGTATAAATAGCTATGTAGAGAAACTTAATTTTTCAAAACATTTAATAACTGTCTACAGTATTTTTTAAATGAATTGCAATTGGTGGTGATCAGAACTTGGGACCTTCTGTAAATAATTCATGGTATTTATTATTGGAAGATGAGAACTGGTTTATTTCTACTATAAACCAGTAGAAATTGTTTCTATTCTTTTCTACTATTCTTTCTCTCTCTGTTCCTTTATTCTTCTGGTCCTTAGGATGAATGCCATTCTCTTTCTTCCCTCTCTCAGAGTCCTTCTCCTTGGTGATCTCTCAGTCTCTTCGTTTCAGCCAATAGTAGGATAATTACTGTAGTAAGAAGAATTTGTGTTAGTTTATTCAGCAGATACTTGTAGAGTTCTTACTATGAGCCAGAGTCTTTTCTAGTTCCTGGTATACAGTAGTGACTCTTATCTGTTTGGGAAAGACAGTTAACATTTAGTCATTCATTCAGATGCTTAGTGATAGCCAGCAAGCCAGGCACTATTCTAGTAAATGCCAGGACATTTAGAGGTAAGACAGTGAACAAAATATCCCCACCCTTAGGAGGTTTAAATGAGAGATAGGTGATAAATATGTGCTTCATGTTATGTTAGAGAGTCCTAAGTACTCTGGAGAAAAATAAACTGTCCTGGCACAAAACTGGGTTCTCGTTAAATAACTACTGAGAAACTAGTTCAAATTTCTGATCCAAGTAGAATGCAATTCCTAACACTGTGTAGGAAGTTCAGTTGCACTGAATGTCTTTTTCATGAATGGACTCAGTTCCCGTTTCCATTGAATGAGTCATGACTAGAAGATAATTCTTTTTCAGAGAAATCTTAGAAGTACTTGAAGCTGTACGTCAAGAGAAACAGAAAGAGATGGCCAAGTGTGAGCAGCAGGTAAATATCCTATACTCTTAACTATGAAATTTGAAGTTTGTAACTTTTATTCCTGATATCTGAATAGTTTTGGTATAAAAATTGTTCCAGGTTTCAGATATTGAATATTAGTAATAAAACGATGGAGTTGGTTGTATTCTTTTCAGCTCTTTTTTTTTTTCTAACCCCCAGATGGTTGTAATACTAATTTGTTGATGGCTTCCTAATGGACACCACAAAATCATTGTCTTTTGGCTCAACTTTTTATTTTCAATTACACCTTAGTGTATACTGTTTAATACAAAAAGCAGATTTCAACTCCTTTTTTTTTTGATATATGTGCATGGTTAACTATGTGATTTAATGCTCTTTCTAAAAATATTAATTTCCCCCCATAGATGGCAAAAGTACAGAAACTAAAGGAGACTTTGTGTGCTAATGAAAAAGTAATCAGTTCTCTGGAGAAGGCTAGAGATGCTGACAAGGTAGGTAGAGGTTGAGGTTATAGCCCCCTGTATTCCTTATAAATGCTGCCTTCACATTCTGGTTTCGTGCTCCTAAGGTGATGGGTAGCCAGCATTTCTGTATGCATTTAGGCTGTGCTCATCTTCCAAAGTTCCTGGAGAATGAGGTCTTTTAAGTTAACGTTCCTCATAACTTGAAGTGCCAACTGTTAGGTCACAACTGCAGTGTTTCTAAAACACATCCCTACCCCTTTAACTAAAATGCCGTTAATGCAGCCTTTTCTCATTGATTGTCAGTCCCCTGATGTGAATACTTTGGCGTTAGCTAGAATATGTATGCCTGAACATACAATTAGATATACATTCCTTTTATGTCCAGCTCTTATTCATTCATAAAACCAATGCAAATGATGAAAATATTAGAAAATCATTAAAATATAAATTGATAATATAATGTGATGATATAAATGTAATGTGATACCTGATATTCTGCTAAAATAAAATTGACTTCTGTTGTCCTTTGGAAAGGTAAACTAATATAATATATATATATAATGTGATGATATTAATAATGTAATGTGATACCTGATATTCTGCTAAAATGAAATTGACTTCTGTTGTCCTCTGGAAAGGTAAACTATCATTTATCAATAATGTAATGTGATACTTGATATTCTGCTAAAATAAAATTGACTTCTGTTGTCCTTTGGAAAGGTAAACTATTTATCATTAAAGAATGATCTCTTTGCTGTCACTTGGTATGAAGATACGTTTCTGTCCTTGTTAGGAAGTTGTAACTGACCTCATGAGCCAGATCCAGGATCTAAGAACCTCAGTCTCTGAGAAAACAGAAACAATAGACACCCTGAGGCAAGAACTGGAGGACATCAATGTAAGTTCTTTCGCCAACAAATATTAAAATTGAGCACAAGACACAAAAGCAAGGTTCTGTGTTCACCCAGGTTTGGAAATATGTACTGGTGAGAGCTCAGCATGCTTGGGTATCTGCAGAACCTGCAGAGCCTTTACTATGCTGACATACTGTGTGCTTTTCAGGAAGGCTAAGTCACTTGTAGTGTCTCTCAGACTTCACTGACCTGGAGAAGAGTGCACTCTCTGCACAGTAGGGAATTGCTGATCCAAACCAGATCAGAAACAGATTGGCTGTTGTCTCTGATGGTTAAGGGTATGTGGTGTTCCTTAATTCCTTTAAAAAAAAAAAAAAGCATATTTTAGTGATGTTCAGAAATGTCAGTGATTTAAAAAATGAGTTTGTTTTTCTATTACTGGACTTTATCATTTCCTAAAGTAAATGCTTAATTTTTCTGCATATAAATGGTGATGCTTCCTCCATGCCTTGGGTCAAGGTAAAGTTTTTTAGTTAATGTTCCTCACTCCTCTGCTCCAAAGGGAGCTTGTTGCACTCCATACTGATTTCTGATCAAGATGACAAAACCAGATGTATTTTCACTGATACCTGCAGGACTTTTCCACTTCTCTTTTGGAATTTATACATTTACTGATCCATTCCTTCATTCAACAAGTAGTTATTAAACTAATTTGTGTTAATCTGGTCAACATCTTAGAACTCAGACTCATTCTTCAGTTACTAGAGTATTATTACTCTAATAATAAACTGATAATAAGGCAGACAGATCTTGTATCCTAATTTTCTTTTCTGTAGGGCAAATACAACTCTGCTTTGGCTGACAAAGAAGAGAGCAAAGCATTGATTAACAGACAGGAAGCGGAGATTCTGGATCTCAAAGAAGCCCTGAGACTGAGAATACTCTCTGAGGACATAGAGGTAAATGTTAACACATCATGACTCTTTTTGCTTTTTTTAGTTGTCAATATGTTTATGTGTATATTCATGAATAAATATAAGACTTTTTAAAAGGAGTTAAGTCATAAATAGGACCATTTTCCCTAAGGTAGTTACACAATTGGTAGATAACACTAAGCTTGTTATATTTTGTTCAGTTGATTTATCTTCATTCATTTGTGCTAACACCATGCTAAGTTCTTGTAACTGACCCTCTTCTGAAAAGGAAGCAGAGTGGAAATCACCCTTACTTGGATGTAGTGGCAGCAACAGGGAGCAAAGAAAGGGCTGATTAATCTCAGAGTGGCTTCTTGTGTTTTAGCTAGAACAGATTTTGTTTTGTTGTTGATGTAAATGGATTTTTTAAAAATTAATTAGTACTGTCATGTGGTTCAAACTTCAAAATACATAAAGCAATATCCCCTGTATCCTTCCAGAAATATTTTTTGGCTAGTCCTGTATATCTTAATGGGAGCCCACTGTGTATACTGCTTTGTACTTGCTTTACAAATAGTTTTCTTGCTACCCATGAAACAAATTCAACAAGTATTTATTGAACCCTCCTGTCATACAACCTGTACTTGTTTTGCATTTGGGAATAGAAGAATGATTGAAACACAGTTATTTACCATGAAGCATGCAGTCTAGCTTAAGAGGTAGCTGTGTTATGAGGTAATAAAAGACTTGGGAGCCCAGAAAAGGAAGCAGTTATGCCTGTTGAGTTCCTAAGAGCTTCCAGAAGGAGATAGTATTTGTACAGGACTTTTCTAGGGAGGGAAGCGTGGCAGTTGTGAATGTTTGTGGAGGATCCCCATCAAGGGGAATAGTTAGTTGTGAGTGGCTAGAGATGCAAGAGCTTGGGCAGAATAGTTTCCCGAAGGAGGACTATAGTGACCCAGGAATTGCTCTGAAGTCAGCAAAATGCAAATTGAAATGAGTTATTTTTTGATGTTATAACTGGTGAATATTAAGACTTGAAGATAGGCAGAGAAAGGATTACTTGAACTTTTGGTGAAGTTTAAGTTCAGCCTTTTGGGAGGTGATGTGGTAATAACATGTAGCCTTAAATTTTTTGCATATGCTTCAAATTTGCACAGTTAGAAATTTAGCCCAAAGTAATAATCTAGATATGGAGAGGGGCATGGCACCCCACTCCAGTATTCTTGCCTGGAGAATCACCATGGACAGAGGAGCCTGGCGGGCTACAGTCCATGGGGTCGAAAAGAGTTGGACATGACTGAGTGACTAAGCACAACACAAAATAATCTAGATATGAGAATAAGATGCATATAGTAGTGAGAAATTCAGACCAATTGAAATATTTAGTGGAGGGTTAAATGGTACATCCATAAGATGAAATAGAGCCCACTCAATGAAAATAATATACAGTAGGTCACCTACATATGAATGAGTTCTGTTTCGAGAGTGCGTTTTTAAGTCCAACAGAGATTTTTTGGCTGTGCTGTGTCTTTATTGCTGCACGTGGCTTTCTGTAGTTGCAGCGAATGGTGGCTACTCTCTGGTTGTGATGCTTGGGCTTCTCATTGCAGTGGCTTCTCTTGTTGCAGAGCCCGAGCTCTAGGGTGTTTGGGCTTTAGTAATTGCTGCACATGAGCATCACTCCTGCTTTTAGACTTGCTTCTGGACATCCTGGGCTTGAAATAAAGATACTATACTACTACTACTGTATACAGTAGTATACAGTGAAGTACACAAAAGCAGAACCACTTGCAGAGGATGCACACATGTGACAATGTATGCCAGACACCTGAACTAACATCCATGATTGGACATGCAAATACACATTTACACCTTTGAAAGCTCACAACTTGACGGTTCATATGTAGGGAACTTACTGTCATAAAAATAAGTATATGGGGAGATATTGTGATCTATCAAGTATATGTGTGCATACTATGATGTATATGTAATATTGTATGTTTAATGTATATGTAATATACACTATTATACACACACACATACATGCACAGGGCTTCCCTGGTGGCTCAGATGGTAAAGAATCCACCTGCGATGTGGGAGACCCAGGGTTGATCTCTGGGTTGGGAAGATCCACTGGAGAAGGGAATGGTTAACCACTCCAGTAGTCTTGCCTGGAGAGTCCCATGAACAGAGGAGTCTAGCAGACTACAGTCCATGGGGTCTCAAAGAGTTGGACACAACTGAGCAAGTACCACTTTCACTTTCATACATGCACATTTGGAAAGTTAGGTGGAACAGATTCTGCTCTAATTTGGTAGAGATTACATACACTGTGGATGTAGGAATTGTGCGTGCAACCTCTGGGAGTTCTAATTCTCTCTGCCATTTTCTGTCAAGCTGCTCCCCTGAAACTTTGATGGCCTGTGACACTCTAACAGTTAGCTGAGGGGTACTTGTCTTTATAACTGCTTACCTTCCCATATATAGAATCTATTGGAGAGACAACAGGTAAACTAGAGACCAATGCCTTGAGTCCTCCCAAGGCAAGAGAGATCAGCTTTGATTCCATGGGGGTGAGGGGAGAGAGGAGCAGAGAGCAGTGAGACTTCAATCTGGCTACTTAAATGAATTTACTGTAATATTTATCTCTAGGCCTGATGACTTAAATATTAACTGATTGGTTTGTCTTATAATGGATTAGCATACAAGCCAAAAAAAAAGTTCTCACTTAAAACTTTCCTAGCACTTTAAAAATCCTGCATAGTAATGATTTGTAAATTGATACTGGAGCGGCACAATTAAGAGAGTCTTCTGCCGTGGGCCTTGTCCCCTAACAGAAGGAAATGCTCTGCGAGGACCTGGCTCATGCCACTGAGCAGCTGAACATGCTCACCGAGGCCTCGAAAAACCACTCAGGGCTTCTGCAGTCGGCCCAGGAGGAGCTGACCAGGAAGGATGCCCTCATCCAGGAGCTTCAGCACGAGGTGAGATGCAGGCGGAGCATTACTCAGGATGGGCATGGCGGTGGGGGAAGCAGGGCTGCATGGTGGTTGAGCTCATGAGGTCCCCGCCTTGGGTAATTCTCCACATTCAGAAAAGCAGGCTAGCAGGGTGTGTAGGTGGGCTCTTAACAGTTTGCTTCTTTGTGTTCAGACTTGCATGGCTGTCCTCCTACCCACCCTCGACCTTTGACACATGCCAGCAAGTTCTGACTACTATGGCAAAAGGTTATGGCTGACTTACATCCTCATTTTTGGCTATTGTGGTTTTATATTTTGTAATTTTCCTCAGATGACTATGTGATTACTTGTGAAGCTTAAAAAGAAAAGTTTCTTTTAAGGTGGAAATAATTTCAAATTATCAAGCAGGTCATGAAAAAAATAACATAAGTAGTCCATTTCCACATGCCCAGGGAAGATTGTCTATTCTAATTGGATCATGTCCCCATGTTATTGTCTAATTTGTAACCTTCTGTTCAATTTTCCCCAGCTAAACCAAAAGAAAGAGGAAGTAGAACAGAAGAAGAATGAATATAGCTTCAAAATGAAGCAACTAGAACATGTGATGGATTCTGCTGCCAATTATCCCCAGGTACTTTTCATGAACAAGAGTGCATTTCAGGAGGAATAAGCGATTTGGGGAATGATGAAAGCTGAAAATTGCTAAGACTAGCTTTGTCTTTACAGAAAAAGATTGTCACAAACACTTTCTCTGTTGTTTTTTTTTTGTTTTTGATGAAAAGGTACCAGTGTTTTATTTGTTTTACTAGGACAAGAATTAGGATAACAAACTATGTGTGGCCTGTATATTTTCTTCATGGGTGGCATATACATTTACCATGAAATCTTTTAACTGGTTCATCAGGTATTTGGATGAAATTTGATTTTATTTTAGAGCCCTAAAACACCACCACATTTTCAAACGCATTTGGCAAAACTCCTGGAAACGCAAGAACAAGAGATAGAAGATTGGAAAGCCTCTAAGATTTCTTTGCAACACCTTATAACAAAACTCAATGAAGAGCGAGAAGTAAAAAATGCTGAGATTCTCAGGATAAAGGTAACTGGGTAAATTTTTTTCAATGAATTTAATGTTGCAAAATAAGCAGTATCTTTCATGGTGACTGAGGATCCACAATTCAGAAGAAACAAAACTGACGTATAAGATGCAGAAAAGTTTTCCTCTCAGCCCAGCTCCAAGCTACCTGGTTTGCTGTCCCTGAAGGCTCTGGGTGTACTCAGTTTCTGAGAGCTTTTCAGTGCATCTGTAGCCAGGTGTTTAAACACAGTCTCTCTGTCCCTCTTTTTTTTCTTGCCTTGTGATGGTGTCATATCATACAGGCTGCACCAGCTACTCTCATGACAGTGCTGTGAGACTTTTAGATCTTTGCCAGTTTAATAGCTGGAACACATTATCTCGTATTTTTTAATTTGTGCTTTTATTATTAGGAGTCAGATTGAGCATCTTTTGGTTTTTTGTTTCTATGAGCTATATCCTTCACCCATTTCTCTGTTGTTGAACTTTTTCTTAAGGAGCTACAGGTGTTCTTTATATATTAGAAAGATTTGCTTTTGTCTGTGATAGTGAAAAAGTGCTTTTCTCTTGTTTGCCATTTCTTTAAACTTCCTTCTAAGGTTTTTCATCTCACTCGTGGAGGGTATGGTTTTTGTGTGTGGGAGAGTGTTTAGGGCGATGTTAGGGCTGGAAGGTGTGTGAAGGAGTGCCTGGGTAAGTGTAGTGTGGGTGTGGGCGGCGGCGGGTAGGGAGGGTGTGATGCTCCATAGAAGATCGTCCGCGAGCTCATTGCTCTGCAGTGAGTATTTGTTTTAGAACAAAATTACCTTACTATATGAACAGGATAGAGGGGATCATTTTTATTACCCAGATTGATACAATCTTGGTACTTAGAAGAAATTGGGTCAGGTTAAAAGAAATAAAAAAATAGATAAGCAGAAGTAAATCCAAATGGTTGCTCCAGGATTTAACCTGGTAGTCCAGTGGTTAAGAGTCCCCCTGCCAATGCAGGGCACACAGGTTGGATCCCTGCTCTGGGAAGATCCCACATGCTGCAGAGCAGCTAAGCCCATGCAGCACAGCCGGTGAGTCCATGCGACCTCGAGCCCATGCTCTGCAGCAAGAGAAGCTTCCACCGTGAAAAGCCCAGGCACCGCAACTAGGGATTAGCTTCTGTTTGCCGCAACTAGAGAAAGCCCTTGCTTAGCAATGAAGACCCAGGGCAGCCAAAAATAGACAAATAAAATAAAAAACAACATTCCTTACAGACAAGTATCTATTTCTTCTGGATGGTTGTGCTCGTGATTTTCAAGTTAGAATACAGTTAAGTATTTTGAGGCTATGGCACATCAGTTTTTTTAAAAATTAAAATCTATGAAATAGAATCAAATAGAATATTTACCAAAGTAGATAACTTTTGTTCATCTTTCCTCATAAAGGAATTTTGATGAATTTTAATTTTAATGTGATTTATTTTTTGGTGCCACACACAAGATCTTCCTTGCAGCATGCGCAGTCTTTTGTTGTGTTACGCAGGCTCCAGAGTCCTTACGTTTAGTTGTGGTGGCTCACAGGCTTAGTTGCCCCCTGGCATGTGGGATCTTTGTTCCTTGATCAGGGACCACATCCATGCCCCCTGCAGTGGAAGCACAGCGTCCTAACCACTGGACCACTAGGGAAGTCTGTTTTATGTGATATTGATAAAGGACTATGTTTAAGACAATAGGGGTAGGAAAATCAATCACATTCCGAGCCCCCAAGAGCTTCTCGTTGTCTGCTTTTTAATCCAGTGATATGCAGAACAGTGTTCAGTGCGTGGAGGGAACTTAGAATACCTGTCTTAATATGGCCTGGGGAGCAAAATCACGTCTACTCTCATGTGTTCTCTGAAAAGACCTGATTTGATGTTTTTAGGAGCAGTTGTGTGAAATGGAAAACCTACGCCTGGAGGCTGAGCAGTTGAGAGAGAAAAACTGGCTCCTGCAAGGTCAACTGGATGATATCAAAAGACAGAAGGACAACAGGTAAGAAAGAGCCTCAAGAACTCTGTGGGCTGAATCTTGGCCTGCCTGGGTACCGCTGAGTGAATGAGGTCGGAATAGGTTTCACAGCGTGTGTGAAGTTTCTCGATGATCCAGGGGCTGCTTCATCAGTTGCTTCTCCATCACGTCTAATGAGGGGGTTTTCCAGAGATGGAGAGGGTTGTCATGATCTGCCCACCCTGATGACCTTTTTATTGCTGTGGAGCTGTTGAAATTAATTTCAAATGTGTGAAATAAATAGTTGAACCAAACTGTCTGCTTGTATCTGCAAGAGGGGTTGGAGCTCGGGGAGCATATACGTCAGCAAGACAAGGCTCAAGGTTCTGCCTGCAGAGAAAGAATTTCCTTGGTTTTGCTTCATGGCTTCCAGTGGAGAGAAAGCTTCTGGGAAGAACTTTATAGAGGGGTGTTCTCTTAGGTCTGGGTATGCGTGTGTGTGTGTGTGTGTGTGTGTGTGTGTGTGTGTGTGTGTGTGTGTTGGTTTTGACTCAGGCAGTTTTCTAGTTGTATCTGCTAATGGCCCAGCATCTTGTCAGGGGCAGCCACACCCTGGCTATTTCCTCTCTATTGCTTGAAAGTCCTGTGATATTGGACTAAACCTGAGTCTTTAGCACTGAAAGCACAGAGTCCTAACTACTGGACCACCAGGGAGTTCCTCCTAGATGGTTCTTTCAAGTTTTAGTGAGCAAAGGAGATGGTCATTTTGTTAAGCGTCCTCTTCTAGGGATTTACCTTCCCCTTCTGAGTGATTCTGATGTAGGTAGGTCATAGTCTGCTCACCTAGGTTCCATATGCTCCACCCCCATGTCCAGGCATATTAAAGAAAAGCATTGTACATTGTATACTGTCTTTTATCAAGAGTTAGTTTAAGCATGGAACACAGAACATTTTCAGATCATTTATAAAACCACAATTTAAAATACTTCATAGCCTTGTGTTTCTTATATGAGGAGCCATACAGAACCTTCTTCATGAAAGATTAGAAGAAAGTTACAGCCCAGGGGTCAGCCTGTTTGATAACTGATGTTTCATTGGAGCAGTCAGATTCCTTCATTCAAATACCACACACCTTGGCATTGTTGTATGTGTAGTAGATGTGAAATTGATACTTGAATAAATTTGACAGTGGTTTCCCATCCTCCCTTCCTAATCTATGCAGCAAACAGAATCATTCAGACAGTCAACAGCTGAAGAATGAACAAGAAGAAGTGATCAAAGAAAGACTTGCTAAAGTATGATTTTTTTTTTACATAATAGTTGTTTTCCTTATCTGAGACATGCTTTTATAGTTCGCATTCATTCACGGTTATATATTTTAGAAATCATTTTATTATTGAAATTTTGCCTTTTTTGTATCCCCATTTAAGTTTGATATTTACCGTCATTATTTGGCTATAGTTGAAAATTGAGAGTGAAGTAGTCTTCATGCCTAAATAGTAAGCCTATTGTTCACATAGAGTTCTCCATTTAGAAGCAAGTATCCTATTTGAGCATTAAAGGGCACAGTACATGTGTGTATTTGGGATTATGGAAAGGGATATCCCCCCATTTTTTTTGTATTTGAAGTATAGTTGATTTATAGCATTGTGTTACTTGCTGGTATACAGCAAAGTGATTGTTACACCTATATGTGCATTCTTTTTCATATTCTTTTCCATTGTGTTTTATTATAAGATATTGAATATAGTTGCTATATTATACAGTAGGACTTTGTTGTTTATCTGCTTTACACATAGTAGTCTATATCTGCTAATCCCAAATTCCTGATTTATCCCTCTCCCCCTTTCCTTTTTGGTAACCATAGATTTGTTTTTCTATGTCTGTATGTCTGTTTCTATTTCATAAATAAGTTCCATTTGTATCATTTTTTAAGATTCTATCTATAAGTGATACCATAAGATACTTGTCTTTGTTTGACTTCACTTAATATGATAATCTCTAGGTCCATCCATGTTGCTGCAAATGGCAGTATTTCATTCTTTTTTTGACGGAGTAATATTCCATTGTCTATATGTACCGTATCTTCTTTATCCACTCCTCTATTCGTGGACATTTGGTTGCTTCCGTGTCTTGGTTATTGTAAATAGTGATTCTATGAACACTGAGGTATGATTGTATTAAAAAGGATGTGGCTTTTATTATTATTGTATCATTTATCAGTATTTTATATTATTATAAAATAATATTTTGTTATTATCATGGTTTTATTACCATGAGTGAACTGGTTACTTTCAGTGTTTTGTTTAGCAATGTTAAGAACTTAAGCCATTTTCTCTTTTTCTTTCTTTAATCCTTTTATAGAATAAATTGGTGGAAGAAATGCTGAAAATGAAAGGAGAGTAAGTACACTCTTGTAATTCAAGTTGTTGTTGACCTTTTCTTTATTAATACCAAGCAGTATTCCTCTAAAGAAATAATTATTATAACCACAAAGTAAGAAAATTCTTTCCTTTCTGTAATAGTGAACATAGTATGTGAACACAGTAGATGGTTACAAAATTCCTGCCTTAAATGCCTCTTGCTAAAGGGGTTCCTCATGTGAAGCCATTATATATATATATATCTTATATGTATCTTAAAGAAGTAAGTGCCAGGAAACCTTTAGTTTCCCTGGGGCACTTGATGGGTTTTTGCTTCTTGGACAGTGTGACCAATGAGAACTGACCAGATTTCCTTCTCACTTCATTTAAAACCTTGAGGCCCTCTCAGACCCATAGATGAATACTCTGAATTCTTCTGGTCTTGACTTTGGGTCTCTTTATATGTTCTCTATGGACATAATTTTATTTTATTCTTATAGTTTCATGTTTTAACTTACGTAATCTTATAAACTGCCTCAGTTCAGTTCAGTTGCTCAGTAGAGTCCGGCTCTTTGCGACCCCATGAACCGCAGCATGCCAGGCCTCCCTGTCCATCACCAACTCCTGGAGTTCACTCAAACTCATGTCCATCGAGTTGGTGATGCCATCCAGCCATCTCATCCTCTGTCGTCCCCTTCTCCTCCTGCTCCCAATCCCTCCCAGCATCAGGGTCTTTTCCAATGAGTCAACTCTTTGCATGAGGTGGCCAAAGTACTGGAGTTTCAGCTTCAGCATCAGTCCTTCCAATGAACAGCCAGGGCTGATCTCCTTCAGAATGGACTGGTTGGATCTCCTTGCAGTCCAAGGGACTCTCAAGGGTCTTCTCCAACACCACAGTTCAAAAGCATCAATTCTTCTGTGCTCAGCTTTCTTCACAGTCCAACTCTCACATCC
>SJYQ01091746.1:70219-81311 GCA_006410935.1 Redunca redunca | reverse complement strand
TTTCCTTTGAAATTATTTCCATTCTGTTCCCATGCAGAATTATATGCTAATTTAATATAGTGTTTGGAAAACTTTTAGTTGATGGCCCAATCATATAACTTAGCAATGAAAATATGTATGGAAATTATAAGTAATTTGTAAAAGTGGATCATATTCATATGGTTCTGTTATATTTTTTATGGATTGGGTTTTCATTATAATTATTAAAGTATCCTGAATTTATTGTAAATTTTTACAAGTAATTATTATACTGGTAAAATTTTGTTGGAACTTCATCACTGAATGAATTTTATCTTAATGCTTTTTCTTTATTTAGCTCATTCTGTTACACTTAATTTTGGAATCAGACAGTATTCACTATCAGTTTTAGTCGTACTGTTTTTTAATCTCTTGATATAAATGTTGAGAAATCTTATTCACATAGCAACTAAATGGCAATGGAAGAAGTTTTGTTAGAATATTTTTATTCAATTATTTGAGCTAGTTCAAGTTAATACACCAAACATTACGTAGTGATTTCTCGTCAGAAATTCTTTTTAATGATCAGCTGACAAAGACCACTTAACTTGTTAAAGATTTGTTACTCAGTTGTTGAGTCATTTGCTTCATAGAATCATATACTTAACAGTACAGATTTGGAATGGAGCTTTGTTCAACACTTTCATCTACATATGAGCAGTTTGGCAGCTGGTTCCCAGCCAGTTCGTTGCAGGGCTAGGACAGCAATCTGGATCACTTACTGGCTCTATGATAATCCAGCTGTATAGTTTGGAGAAGTATAGCTATTTTAGAAATAATACCCAACTGAGACCTTCTAGTTAAAAAGAATAAAACATCTAAGCTGATACGTAATTTATTTCATGATCTAGTAACCAGGAGTCTCCAGTGATACACTGTCCCTGGAACTATAGGAGCCCAAACTGTGGCAAGTGACTCAGTCTTCAGAAAATGGCACACACAGTTTTATCAGTCCCAACTGAGATGTTTTTAAAAAGCAACAAAGAACTGAATACCAAGCCAACAGTGGTGTAGGCAGTGTTTCTGGAGTTGCACTGACTCGGTGATGCCATCATTGACCCTTTCTGTTCTTCTGCATTTGGTACCCTTGTTTGTGACCTCTTGGCTGCAAGATGGCTGCTGCAGCTCCAAACAACATACACAGGAGGATCACAGTTTGCAGTGTGGTGGGTTCAAAAGGACTTTTATCAGGGGAAAAATACTCACAGGAGAGCTCAAGATTGTGTCAACACTTTTTCTTCAACTTTTTTTTTATATTGAAGTATAGTTGATTAACAATGTTATGTTAGTTTCAAGTGTACAGTAAAGTGATTCATTTATACACGTTTCTGTTCTTTTTCAAATTCTTTTCCCATTTAGATTATTACACAACATTGAGCAGAGTTCCTATGCTATACTCTAGGCCCTTCTTGGTTATCTATTTTAAACACAGTGGTGTATACATGTCCATCCCACACTCCCTGTCTATTTCTCTCTGCCACCCTTTCCCCCTGGTAACCATAAGTTCATTCTTCAAGTCTATCAGTCTGTTTCTGTTTTATAAGTTCATTTGTATAATTTTTTTTTTTTTTAGATTCCACATATAAGCAATATCATAGGTTATTGGTCTTTCTCTGTCTGGCTTATTTCACTCAGTATGACAATTTCTAGATCTATCCATGGGTAACCCTTCTTTTTAATGTTTATTTTCAAGTGATAGTTGCAGAAAGTGCACATCCTTTAAGAAATGACTACTCTCCCATCGTCTGAGAACCACTTTTTGAAATCAGAAATGATTAAGGGGCACTGAATAAATCTTGCAGACTCTAATAATACCTAAGTAACAGTTTTTTCCAAGGGCTACATCTAAACATCTGCATTCTAACTTTTTGTTGTATAAAAAAATGGACTATGGAACTTTGCAAAATGTAAGTTTGGGGTAAGTAAGCATTAAAAAAAAAGCTTATATGCAACTCTTGCTATCTTCCTGTTCTGTCAGAAGCGGAGGACTGAATATTAGTGATACTTTCAAATCAAAATCCTGGGCTTGGGTGACAAATGTCTGATTTGAGTACTGTCTTATACTTGTGTCCCTTTGGAATATTATAACTCGATAGTTACCATTACAGCCTGGAGCAGCTCCAGAGCACCCTTCAGAACAAAGAGACCGACTACCTGACGATGACTGAGGAAGTCAAACGAGTCAGAATGTTGGAGTCTAAAGCATTCCAAGAAAAGCAACAACTGAGATCAAAGTTGGAAGAGCTGTATGAAGAAAAAGAGAGAACATGCCAGGTGCATTTCTGTGTTGGTTTTTATGCACAGAGCCAATCAGCATAAGGATGCTGGCTGCGATTGGGCACCCTGTAGTTGAGAGTTGCTCAGAGCACGTAGAGATGTGTGGTCACGAAAGCTGGGAGCCTGGGCTCTGTCTCTCCCTCCCTCTCCTCCTGGAAGGCATGCAATAATGTTATTTTAAATGAAAAGTTCAAAGCAGCTCATTTTTACCTTCCCTGGATTGATTTCCCTATAGGAGATGGAAATGTTAAGGAAACAGGTGGAGTGTCTGGCCGAGGAGAATGGAAAGTTGGTGGGTCACCAAAACCTCCATCAGAAGATCCAGTACGTAGTACGGTTGAAGAAGGAAAATGTCAGGCTTACTGAGGTAAACGCCTGATTGTTCTAAATAAGCTCATTCTGATTTTTAAATGGTTATTTAATTAAAATTTAATTATTGAATCACTTAACTACTTGGAAAAAAAATTGGCTATTGCTAGTCCAAGTGTAATTCGGTTATCATACCCATGAGATTCTTGTTTACTGTTTAAGTAGTTTATCAGTGGAAACTTAATGAACTTTAAACTTAATGAATGCTAAGAATACTTCGTACTGTAAGAATTAGAACCTAAGTTTTTTTTCTTTTCTTTTTCTTAAAAATTACCAGGAGTCAGAAAAGTTGCGTGCTGAAAATTTATTTTTAAAAGAAAGGAAAAAGAATGAGCCATAAAGATCCAGATCAACTGCCTTCCTTGTTGGGAGACTTTTTTTTCTCCTTTTATAAAAGTAAGAGCTACCCATGCCTACTTAGTAGAGCTGAATTAAGAGCCATGACTGTTAATGGTGTATGTGGGGGCGGTGGGGTGGGTGGCTGACCAAGTTTCTGAATACCGCATCTGTACATACCTGTGGCAACTGGCAGTCTGCAGTTAGAGGCTGCCATTTCAAACCTTCTAAGTCACCTGTAAATATTGGAAAACCTTTTCCTTTTTAAAATAAAAGCCTGTAACTGAGGCTTTACAGGGAAACAGGGATGTTGGCCAGATTAATTTTTTTCCTTCTATACTGCCATAATCTCCTTTGAGTCTTGCATCAGAAACTCCAACAATATACAGGGGTTTCAAAACTTCCAGTGAAGTTAGTGACTCCGCAGTGTGTATGGATAGCAAACTTGTTAATATAGATTATTTTTATATTCCTTGAAGTGTTCTCAGGAGCCTTTTTTGTTACTGTAAATATGGCCTTTTAAAAAATATAATAAAATACTTTTAAAATATACATTTTAATAATGTAATTTATCATGTTCATTCATCATATATTTACTGAGCAGCTACTATATGCCAGGCACTGGTCATCAGTGATCAAAGCCAACAGAAACCTTGACCTTATTACAGGGAAGAATTGACTCCACATTGGATCAGTTTCTTTCACTTTAACCTTTGCTTCCCGTTAGTTTTGTTCACTGAAAGGATATTGTCCATACATAATAGCCAGCCTCAGAGAACCCTGTCCCTCTGGCCTGGATGTTAAACCAAAATGCCTTTGTTCAGGATTTGTCTACCTGTGGATAACTACAGAAAGGAAGGAATTAACACATCCTCCTGGGGCTGGCCATTCCCGGAGATATTTGCCAGAATAATGGCCTTTTAACTTTACTTCTTCACCTCCCCCACTGTCTGTTCTATAAAAAAAACCTGGCATCCAGACCCCAATAAGATGGTTGGGTTGAGACATTAGTCTACCATCATCTCAGTCTGCTGGCTTTCCAAATAGTCATATTCCTTGCCTCAACACATTGTCTCTTGGTTACTTGGCCTGTCATGCAGCGAGCAGAACAAGCTTGGACTCTGTAACACCCTTAAAGAACTTCTGTGTATCAGCACTTTTTATTTATTGGGAATAACTGACTCGATGGACATGAGTTTGAGTAAACTCCGGGAGTTGGTGATGGACAGGGAGGCCTGGCGTGCTGCGATTCATGGGGTCGCAAAGAGTCGGACATGACTGAGGGACTGGACTGAACTGAACTGAATATTCCATTTTATAGACAAGTCACATTTTATTCACTTAGCTCTCAGCGGACATTTTGTTACCAGACCAAAGTTGGGTTAGCTCACCACATCTCCGTACGCAGTAAAGCCAATCCACTGACACTGGGTTGTGGTGAAGAAAGGTGTAGGGTTCACTGCAGGGCACCAACTCCCCTACAGATTTCAGCAAAGCATTTTTAAAGGTAAGGTGAGGGAGAGGTGTCTCAGGGTTTGTGGTCACTTTGTGCCCCATTCTCTGATTGGCTTTAGAAAAGGCAGAGGAACCAGAGATCAAATTGCTAACATCCGCTGGATCATCGAAAAAGCAAGAGAGTTCCAGAAAAACATCTATTTCTGCTTTATTGACTTATGCCAAAGCCTTTGACTGTGTGGATCACAATAAACTGGAACATTCTGAAAGAGATGGGACTATCAGACCTCCTGACCTGCCTCTTGAGAAACCTGTATGCAGGTCAGGAACCAACAGAACTGGACATGGAACAACAGACTGGTTCCANACCACCCTTATGGCAGAAAGTGAAGAGGAGCTAAAAAGCCTCTTGATGAAAGTGAAAGAGGAGAGTGAAAAAGTTGGCTTAAAGATCAACATTCAGAAAACGAAGATCATGGCATCTGGTCCCATCACTTCATGGCAAATAGATGGGAAACAGTGGAAACAGTGTCAGACTTTATTTTTGGGGGCTCCAAAATCACTGCAGATGGTGATTGCAGCCATGAAATTAAAAGACACTTACTCCTTGGATGAAAAGTTATGACCAACCTAGATAGCATATTAAAAAGCAGAGACATTACTTTACCAACAAAGGTCCATCTAGTCAAGGCTATGGTTTTTCCAGTGGTCATGTATGGATGTGAGTTGGACTATAAAGAAATCTGAGTGCTGAAGAATTGATGCTTTTGAACTGTGGTGTTGGAGAAGACTCTTGCGAGTCCCTTGGACTGCAAGGAGATCCAGCCAGTCCATCCTAAAGGAGATCAGTGCTGGGTGATCATTGGAAGGAATGATGCTAAAGCTGAAACTCCAGTACTTTGGCCACCTCATGCGAAGAGCTGACTCATTTGCAAAGACCCTGATGCTGGGAAGGATTGAGGGCAGGAGGAGAAGGGGACGACAGAGGGTGAGATGGTTGGATGGCATCACCAACTCAATGGACATGAGTTTGGGTAAACTCCAGGAGTTGGTGATGGACAGGGAGGCCTGGCATGCTGTGGTTCATGGGGTCGCAAAGAGTCAAACTCGACTAAGCGACTGAACTGAATGGAACTCTGATTGACTGATAGTGAGGTAACAGGGTCCTATCATATCACATTATCAATCAGGTGCCAGAAGGTCGGGGGCTATGCACTCATGGTCATTAATTCCTTCCATTTAGCAGGGGGTTTGGCATCTATAAAACACCTCAGGAAATATGCCATCAGATCCTATTATCTAGGTACTTAGGGAGGAGCTAAAGCAGAGAAAGGGTCTATCGTCGGAAGGCTCTTTAGAGTCCTGCTCAGTTATAAGTTGAACTGTTGGCAGTTGGAAACTACTAAGAATAATGCTGCTATAAATACTTCCATGTAAGTCTTGGTGTGAAAATACGTTTCACATCTCTTGAGATACCTAGAGGTGAAATTGCTGGGTCATCTGGTGGGTGTGTGTTTAATTTTTAAAGATACTCCCTATTTTCTAAATGTACCGTTTGACTGTGCTTTTTTATGTTTCCACCAGTAGGGTGTTCCAGTTTCTCCACATCTTCACCCACACTTGTTATTATCAGGTTTTTACCGTAGTCATCTTCTCGGGTGTGAAGTAGTGTATCACTTATATTTTCCTAAAGACTAATGATATTGAACACTTTCTACATATGATAAACAGTAAAAAAAAAAAAAAAAAATACTACAATATGCATGAACCTTGGGGGAAAAAAAATAGTAAGTGAAAGAAGAGGGACCCAAAAGAACACATATTATATGATTCTATTCATGTGAATGTCCATAAAAGTTACAGAAAGCAAATAATTGGTTGCATGGAGGTGGGAGTGGGAATTTCTATATGGCCAAAAGGAAACTTTGGGATATTATGGAACTGTTGTAAATCTGATTTTTGGAGCTGATTGTACAACTCCATGAAATTGCTAAAAATGAAACTACCTGCACTATAGGTTAATTTTATAGTTTGTAAATTATACCTCAGTCATGCTGCAGAAAAAAATTTTTAGAAAATTAACGCAGGGACTTCTCTAGTGGTCCAGTGGTTAAAAGTCCACCTTCCAATGTTGGGGACGTTAGTTTGAACCAGGGTCAGAGAACTAAGATCCCACGTGCTGTGGGGCAGCTAAGCCTGTGTGCCGCAACTAGTGAACCCACGAGCTCTGGAGTCCCTGCACCAAAATGAAAGATCCTGTATGTCACAAGGAAGACCTTATGTGCTGCAACTAAGTCCTGATGCAGCAAAAATAATAATAAACTGATGCATGGTTGAATTCTCAACAGATAATACTAGTAAATCCCCAAGAGACAGAAATGAAAAATGAACAAAAATTCAGTGTAAGGTAACATACAGACACTGACTGCCCTAGAGGTGGGAGAACGTAGTGTAGTGAGGCTGGCAATAAAGAAACTTGAATCTTATCACCTCCTGAAATAAAATTCACATTTTATATAGCAAGACAAGAAAAATATAATAAAAAAATCTTTGTTCTTTGACATCTTTTGCCCTGATTCTGCATTGTGTGTCAGCCAAACCTTCCCCATTGACATAAACGGCTGCTCAACCATAAAAAACAATATTCTAGCATCAGGAAGACAACTCCCTGAAATAATATTCCATTTTGATTTCATAAGGGATCACATGGTGTTTACTTCTCAGTTATCTAAACTGTCAATAATACATCGTTTGATGTACAGCGCTCTTCAAAATCATATAACTGTGCCTTGACTTGTAACAGGTAGAACAGTTCTCAGCTTTCTGAGATGTTTTAACCACATTATAAATCCTCGATTTTGGCTCTACCAAAATTTTCCATTTCTTTTCTAGATTGATTTAGTTATTTATCAACAATCTGTATGTGTTCCCCAGGGCTGCTGCAACAAAGTATCACAGACTGGATGGCTTAAAACAACAAATTTATTCTTGCACAGTTCTGGAGACTGGAGGTTCAAAGTCAGGGTGTTGTCAAGACTGAGGGCTCCAGAGGAGAATCTGTTTCATTCCTCTCTTGTGGTGTTGCTAGCAACCCTTGGCATCCCTTGGTTTTTTGTTGTTTTTTTCATTGTCACATGTCAGTTTATTGAGGAATTTGTGATGCTAAAGGTTAATTCTACTCACTTGATTACTTTTCATAATGTCAAATAAATTCCAAAGGCTATAAGCCATGATGTTTCACAATTACTTTTCCTATATTCAGGAAACACAAAATTCAAAGAAATGTTTGAGTGAATCTGAAAATTGCCCTCATCCTGTCTTTTTTCAAAAGGTGGTAATTAAGGGTTCGGAAGTACAGTAGCAAGGAGGAAGGATGAAAGTGGGACATGAAGAAGGCAGATATTTTTGCTCAATTTCACTTTCAAAGGTTCAAATCTAAGTTTTTTTTTTTAACATGTTTTGCACCAAAAAAGGAATCAGTACTTTTCATTCCACTCTTGTCAACTTTAGCCAGAGCCTTCTGAGCTGCGGTCCTTTTGCTATTTTCCTTTACAGTCTTGAAAGCTTTGGAGTTCAACTTAGTGTAATCTGATAACTTTGCTTTCTTTGCTGGAGGGTTCGGCACTGAAGCTGGAGGTTCTGGAAGCTTTAAATATTTAGATGTCATCACTTAATTGTTTAGGGATATAATCAGATATCAGACCATGGGCATAACAAACATAATCCTCGTCCTTGTCACTGGAAACCTGGCCACCAGAGAAGAATGCAGTAGACTGTACCTGGGCACTGACATTTACCTTATTGGTTTTTAATGCTGCCATAGTCTGATTAACCTTTTTTTCTAGCCATTTTAATGTCTTCTCTTTGCTATACTTGTAGTATTTCTTCATATCTATTTCTTTTTCTTCTGTCACTGTCGAAGTAACTTCCCAAGTTCAGGAAGTTTCAGTAACAAGATGCAATCTGGGAACATGTCATCCATCGTAACTTGATCCAGGGGCTGAAACTTCCCCTCTTTATCAGCCTTTATAAGATAGTAGAGAAGCAGAAACAGTGGGTCCATAGGTGTGGCAAAGTGAAGAAGACCTCCTGATGGAACTGATTCATTTATAAACCAAGAATGGTTTTTTTTTTCCTTGAAAACTTTTATTTCAAAAGCTGCAGTAGACACATATTGAACAAGTAAATGGCTCCTTCCCCTGAACATGGGTTAGCCAGTTTTACAAACATAAACCCACTTTTCATCTTCTTTGAAGTATCCTTTAAATATTCCCTAATCCTGGCAGCTGCTAATCTGTTTTCCATCTCGAAAATGTTGTCATTTTGCAGGGAGCAGGAACATGTGCTGCCAGGCGTGAGCCCCATCCATACTGTTGGCACCGCCGGCCATGCCGCTCGTCTGCTCCCAGAGGCCTCAGGCCTCAGCGCTTGGTGGCAAATGGCGGGAGAAGGTCCCTTGGTTCTTTGGTATGTGGTTCCAGTCTCTGCTTCCATGGCCACGTGGCTTTCTCCCACCTCTGTCTCCTTTTTATTTTGTAATTGAAGGGTAATTGCTTTATAGAATTTTGTTTTCTGTTAAACAACGTGAATCAGCCATAGGTGTACATATGTCCTAAGAAGACTAGTCAGAGTAGGACTCACTCTAATGACCTTAATTTGCCTACGTTTGTAATGACTCTGAGGCAAGAGATAGATGGGCCCCAGGCTCAGCAGCTGGAATTGTTCCCCGTGGACAGGTACTCCAAAGTAGCAGGATTTAGAGAAGAGTTGAGCCCTGCCCCGAAAAGAGACCTCGAATTTCTCATTCTCAAGGTCAGTGAGACCTTCCCAACTATACATGCACAGAAAGGTTCCTCGGAGGTCAAAAGGGAGGGGACATCACCTCATGTAAATGATATCAACCTACCCATAGGCCTCTTGGCTAGAACCCATGTTGGCTAAGAAACATGTGCTCACACATGGGAGGCCCCTGAGATACACCAGGTATATACCTTGCTCTGCCTGGTATATACTTATTTCAGGCAAAGCAAGATGATTGGCCACATAAAAGCCAGAAAAAATGCCCCATAAAAGTGATTCCAACTACCATGAAGGTTACTGCTGCAGCCTGGAACTATGGCACTCTGGCTGGCAACGGAAATCCTGCTTCCAGCCGCTGCAGGATGAGAAAACTCCGTTTCCAAATAAGGTCACATTCACAAGTACTGGGGATGAAGACTTCAAAACGTCTTTTTAGGGGCCACAATTCAATACATAAAGTCAATCAGATCAAGGAAAAGGAGATAAAGCCTTAGGCCAGCTCAGGACGGAGTTAGAGCTGAGTTTTGCAAAAAGCCAAAACTGGAGGAATGCCAGGACCTTAAGTCATCCTGGCAACTCTGCTGCCTGGAACAGGCCTGGCCCAGAGTATATATTATTATTATTATTATTAGCTCATTTGTTTAACTGAGAAATGGACAGAGTGAAGAGAAGATGAGACTGAGGGAAGGTTGGACAGAAGGCATAAGACACAAGACATTCACTCCCTAGGTCATCACAGGCCACACCCAACCTTCCTGACTCACTGTAACCGGTATGGGGAATTTTGCACATTCATATCCCCTCCCTGACCCCTGCAGCCTCTTAAATTTGTGACTTTGACCCCTGAAGTTGAGGGAGAGTTCAAGTGGGTCTCCCAGAACTCAATGGGTCATCTTTTGTCCATAAGCCATCTCTGAGGTTTGTTTTCATTGCTTTTTAAATAAATGTGGGATAAGGTATTCCTTGCCCTCCACAGTCCCAGTTCAGGGTGCTCTAGTTAACATCATGGTATTGGTAAGTTTCTTAATTTTATCTTTTATCATCAAATCATTTGTTTACTCAAAACATTTGTAGCATAGGTAATGAGCTGCTCACAATATTGGGCACTGAGACATCTGGGCCTTTGAATTGTCAGAAGCCTTAACCCAAGTCCGCTTTCTTGCTGAGTCTGCAGGTCTCTGGCACTCTGTGCCCAAGCATATCTAGGGCGCATGTAGATCTCTGGGGAGTCTGTTAAAAGAGTCTGATTGAACAGATGTGGGGCGACAACTGGGAGGGGAAGCCCGTATCGACACCGAACAACAAGGATTCAAACTGCTAGGCCACGAAGAGTTATTCCACAACAGCAACCACAGTACCACAGTCGACCTCATACATCTGGCCAGGAGTGTTCTGCGCAGTTAAACCTAACGCGGAAAGCAGCATACCAGAGAGGCAAGGCTCCCGGCGTCTCTGCCGGCGACCGACCCTCGAGCCCCTCGCTGAGCCTCTATTGGCCACCCAACCAACGCGAGCTTCCTGTCACGTGGGGCCTCCGTCCAATCGCTGAGCTCTCTCGATCCAGCCTGGTGTCTGTCGCGGCGGGCGCACACGTGGCAGGAAGGCCGAAGGCCGCTTGGGATTAGCTGCCTTCCCCGACGCCTCCCCCGGATTCTCCCAGCACCTCCTGCTGCCTGGAGCGATGTGGTGCTCCTTCTGGGAAGTATTCAAGTTCTTGTGCACCCAGGGCACATTCGGTTCGCTGAAGCTGGCCTTTGGAAACAAGGTGGAGGCCGGGACGCTGCTGCGTCGGGCTGGCTAGTGGGGAAGGCGGAGGAGGGGCGCTGCGGAGCCCGGG
>SJYQ01091746.1:50161-70159 GCA_006410935.1 Redunca redunca | reverse complement strand
GGGTTGGGGGGGCCGCGGGGGGGCGGGGCTGAAGTGGGCCTGGGGACGCCGAGAATCGCCTCGTCAGCTGCCTGGCGCTGCAGATAGCGGGAGCAGGAGAGTATACGTCGACTCGAAGTCGCCAAACATTCATCCATTGTAGGTGGGAAGAGACTTAGGGGACTGAGGCTTGTTCTCTTAGCTGGAACGTAAAATCTGCTCTCCAGTTGGGATAGTCCGCTTTCGAGGAAGACGCACACCTACCTGCACTCTCTCATTTTAAGCCCTTTTGCCTGATCACTACTTTCCACGTGACTCAAGGTGAGAAGCCTGTTGCCCATCTCTCGCGGGTAAAAATCTATCTGTGTTTGCACCAGGTCTTAGTTGCGGCACGGGGATTAGTTGCGGCAACTAAAAGGGGGAAAAAAAAAACCTTGGGAGTTTGGGATATCTTCAGTAGAAGGGAAGACTGAACGAAACGTTTTGGATATTCCTCTGAAGCTGAGAATTCCGAAACTGGCGCCCCACGTCTGCAGAGGTGTGACTTTTTGCCTCGCGCGTCAGGAGTCATAGGCCAGCTTCTCCTTGTTTCATTTTATCTGCGTACCCGGGGTTAGGCTGTGACCTGGACAGTAGGTAGTCTGATTCTTGAGATTTAAAGCTTACTTTGGGCTGATCCAGCGGGAGCTGCTTGAGGTTGAGGTTAGTATCCTGTTGAGGTTAGTATCGTGCTTGAAATTAGTATCTTGGGTGGAATCCTTGGAATGAGTGAGTGACGGTGATGAGCCGTGAGCTGTTCTCAGTTGGGCACCAGGCCTTCATAGGCCTTTGAATGAACAGGCTGCCGCTGGCACATAAGAAGGGTGACAAAATACAGCCTGTTATGCTCCTTTCCCAATTTTGAACCAGTCCTTGTTCCATGTCCAGTTTTGTTCTTGACCCACATACAGATTTCTCAGGACAGGTAAGGTGCTCTGGTCTTCCCATCTCTAAGAATTTTCCACAATTTGTTGTAAAGGCTTTAGTGTGGTCAGTGAGGCAGAAGTAGATGTTTTCCTTGAATTCCTTTCCTTTCTCTATGATACAACCAGTGTTGGCAATTTGTTCATCTGGAAGTTCTTAATTCATGTACTGCCAAAGCCTAGCTTGAAAGATTTTGAGCATAACCTTACTTGCATATAAAATGAACACAACTGTATAGTAGTTTGAACATTCTTTGGCATTGCCCTTCTTTGGGATTGGAATGAAAACTGACCTTTCCCAATCCTGTGGCCACTGCTGAGCTTTCCAAATTTACTGACTTTCTGCATGCAGCACTTTAACAGCATCATTTTAAGGATTTTAAATAGCTCAGGTGAAATTCCATCACCTCCCCTAACTTTGTTCATAGAAATGCTTCCTAAGGCCCACTTGACTTCACTGTCCAGGATGCTGACTAGGTTAGTGACCGCACCATCATGGTTATCTGGGTTATTAAGACCTTTTTTGTATAGTGCTTCTGTGTATTCTTGCCACTTCTTAATATCTTCTGCTTCTGTTAGGTCCTTACCATTTCTGTCCTATACTGTGTTCATCCTTGCATGAAATGTTCCCTTGGTAGCTCTAATTTTCTTGATGAGATCTCGAGTCTTTCCCATTCTCTTGGTTTCCTTTATTTCTTTGCATTGTTCACTTAGGAAGGCTTTGTTATCTCTTCTTGCTGTTCTCTGGAACTCTGCTTTCAGCTAGGTCTATTTTTCCCTTTCTCCTTTGTCTTTAACTTCTCTTCTTGCCTCCGCTATTTGTGAAGCTTCCTCAGACAACCACTTTGCCTTCTTGCATTTCTTTTTCCTTGGGATGATTATGGTCACTGCCACCTGTACAGTATTATGGACCTCCATCCTCTTTTCTTCAGACACCCTATCAGATCTAGTCCCGTGACTATTTGTCACCTCCACTGTATAATCATAAGGGATTTGATTTAGGTCATACCTTTATAGTCTAGTGGTTTTCCCTACTTTCTTCAATTTAAGTCTGAATTTGGCAATAAGGAGTTCATGATCTGAGCCACAGTCAGCTCCCGGTCTTGTTTTTGCTGCAATATAATCGATCTGATTTCAGTGTTGACCATCTAGTGATGTCCATGTGTAGAGTCATCTCTTGTGTTGTTGGAAGAGAGTGTTTGTTATGACCCAACGTGTTCTCTTGGAAAAATTCTGTTAGCCTTTGCCCTGCTTCATTTTGTACTCCAAGGACAAACTTGTCTGTTACTCCAGGTATCTCTCGACTTCCTACTGTTGCATTCCAATCCCCTATAAGGAAAAGGACATCTTTTCTTTTTGGTATTAGTTCCAGAAGAACTTCTAGGTCTTCATAGTATCATTCGACTTCAGCTTCTTCGGTGTTAGTGGTTGGGGCATAGACTTAGATTACTGTGATGTTGAGTGCTTTGTATTTTATATCATGTGAATGTCAGTCAAAATCGTCTGTTCATTGCCTGCACCCTCATTCCGTGAGTAGCTTCAAGTGTAATGCTCACCGAACTCTAATCCCCTGGGGCTTCCCTGGTTGTCTGAGAGCCCTCTCAGCTCTCCTGAGCCTGACGGCTGGATTCGGGTCTCCTTCTGTGTTCCCTGCAAGAGAGAGGACCATCTTAGCCATCAGGCTGGGCATGAGAAGGGTCGTCCCCCGGCAGGCCCCTCGTCCCCATGCATGTGGCTCGCCATTGCTCTCCTCCACCGCTGCTGTAGTTGACAGAGGAGCTTTCTAGGGTGCTTTTGTGGCTCCTAGTGACTGGGCTCTGGTGCAACCCACTTGTCCAGCTTCTCCCTTGCTGCCTCCCTTACACTGCTGCTCACCATGCTTGAGTTACCCCCACGTCTGCATCTCAGCAGTTGTCAAGTCCACTCCTGTCATCCCACCTCCATGTTCTTATGCTTTTGCTTTTGCCTTGGATTCCCTTCCCCTTCCCCTCTCCCTGGAAACCTCCTGGTCATCCTTCCAAACCCCCAGGGAACTATGTGCTGCTCCTTCTGAGCTCCCACAGGGACCAAGGCCAAGCTGTGATATACAGACTTGATAAGCCCCACTTCAACACATTGAATCCTCCAGGTTGGATCTCCATGCAGTCCAAGGGACTCTCAAGAGTCTTCTCCAACTCCAGAGTTCAAAGCATCAATTCTTCGGCGCTCAGCTTTCTTTATAGTCCAGCTCTCACATCCATACATGACCACTGGAAAAACCATAGCCTTGACTAAACGGGCCTTTGTTGGCAAAGTAATGTCTCTGCTTTTGAATATGCTGTCTAGGTTGGTCATAACTTTTCTTCCAAGGAGTAAGCGTCTTTTAATTTCATGGCTGCAATCACCAACTGCAGTGATTTTGGAGCCCCCAGAGTAAAGTCTGACACTGTTTCCACTGTTTCCCCATCTATTTGCCATGAAGTGATGGGACCGGATGCCATGACCTTCGTTTTCTGAATGTTGAGTTTTAAGCCAACATTTTCGCTCCCCTCTTTCACTTTCATCCAGAGGCTCTTTGGTTCTTCTTTGCTTTTTGCTATAAGGGTGGTGTCATCTGCATATCTGAGGTTATTGATATTTCTGCCGGCAATCTTGATTTCAGCTTGTGCTTCATCTAATCCAGCATTTCTCATGATGTACTCTGCATAGAAGTTAAATAAGCAGGGTGACAGTATACAGCCTTGATGTACTCCTTTTCCTATTTGGAACCAGTCTGTTGTTCCATGTCCAGTTCTAACTGTTGCTTCTTGACCTGCATACAGATTTCTTAGGAGGCAGGTCAGGTGGTCTGGTATTCCCATCACTTTAAGAATTTTCCAGTTTGTTGTAATCCACATAGTCAAAGGCTTTGGAATAGTCAATAAAGCAGAAGTAGATGTTTTTCTGGAACTCTTGCTTTTTCGATGATCCACCAGATGTTGGCAATTTGATCTCTGGTTCCTCTGCCTTTTCTAAATCCAGCTTGAACATCTGGAAGTTCATGGTTCAAGTACTGCTGAACCCTGGCTTGGAGAATTTTGAGCATTACTTTACTAGCGTGTGAGATGAGTGAAACTGTGCAGTAGTTTGAGCATTCTTTGACGTTGCCTTTCTTTGGGATTGGAATGAAGACTGACCTTTTCCAGTCCTGTGGCCACTGCTAAGTTTTCCAAACCTGCTGGTATATTGCATCATCTTTTAGGATCTGAAATAGCTCAACTGGAATTCCATCACCTCCACTAGCTATGTTCATAGTGATGCTTCCTAAGGCCCACTTGACTTCACATTCCAGGATGTCTGGCTCTAAGTGAGTGATCAAACCATCATGATTATCTTGGTCATGAACATGTTTTTTGTATAGTTCTGTGTATTCTTTACACCTCTTCTTAATATCTTCTGCTTCTGTTAGGTTCATGCCATTTCTGTCCTTTATTGAGCCCATCTTTGCATGAAATGTTCCCTTGGTATCTCTAATTTTCTTGAAGAGATCTCTAGCCTTTCCCATTTTATTGTTTTCCTCTATTTCTTTGCACTGATCACTGAGGAAGGCTTTCTTATTGCTCCTTGCTATTCTTTGGAACTCTGCATTCAAATGGGAATATTGTTCCTTTTCTCCTTTGCATTTCACTTCTCTTCTCTTCACAGCTATTTGTAAGGCCTCCTCAGACAATCATTTTGCCATTTTGCATTTCTTTTTCTTGGGGATGGTCTTGATCCCTGCCTCCTGTACAATGTCACGAACCTCCCTCCATAGTTCATCAGGCACTTTGTCTATCAGATCTAATCCCATGAATCTATTTGTCACTTCCACTGTATAATTATAAGGGACTTGATTTAGGTCATACCTGAATGGTCTAGTGGTTTTCCCTACTTTCTTTAAGTCTGAATTTGGCAATAAGGAGTTCATGATCTGAGCCACAGTCAGCTTCTGGTCTTGTTTTCACTGATTATATAGAGCTTCTCCATCTTTGGCTGCAAAGAATATATAATCAATCTGATTTCGATATTGACCATCTGATGATGTCCACGTGTAGAGTCTTCTCTTGTGTTGTTGGAAGAGGGTGTTTGCTATGACCAGTGTGTTCTCTTGGCAAAACTCTGTTAGCCTTTGCCCTGCTTCATTCTGTACTCCAAGGCCAAATTTGCCTGTTACTCTAGGTGTTTCTTGACTTCCTACTTTTGCATTCCAGTCCCCTATAATAAAAAGGACATGCTCATTTTAGGGATGAGGAAACTCAGTCTCAGAGAGGTTGAGTGATTTGCCCAACGTCACACAGATAATGAATGCCCAAATCACTAGGTCAGCCCAAGTCTGTGTGGCTCCAGGGTTTGGTGCTCTTAATCGCTGTAACTATCCTGCTTCCCTCCTCAGCACATTAAAGCCCTGGAGAGGGCCTGTGGAAGAGGAGCCTGCTTTACATTTTCTACCAACATTCTTCAGGTCTCAGCTCTCTTCTTTCACCAGTCACCTCCTACCCCTTTGAGGGTGCCTGATGCTCCCAGGAACAATCTTCAGGTCTCCCTGATCTAACCTGACCCCATTATTGTACCAATGAAGAAGATGAAGGCCATGCAAAGCTCTGCAGTGTGTGGGCACACGTGTGGGTCAGGCACCCAACCAAGGCCAGACGTGAAGAGTGCTGAGAGTTGGCCTCCCTGAGCAGTTCGTGGAAAGGGCAAAAAGTCGATCTCAGAGTGTTGTCCTGAGGAGACCCTGCCTCCTATCCAGACACCTGCTGGATACCTAAGGATGGTTAGTGCTGACCCCAGACCCTCTCTCAATTTAACAGGTGTGCCTGCAGAAGACCATAGGATACAATGAGATGTTTCTCTAAGATGAAGATTAGTCATTTTTCAAAGCGCAGAGAGATACGTGTCTCCATCTAAGAAGATGGGGAACTGTGCACCCTGGATGATCAATAGAACCTTGCCCTGGAACTGGCAATTAGATGCCCAGTTTCAACAGCCCATGGCCTGATAGATCAGTATTACTTTTTTTTTTCCTGGTTTTAGAATTTTATTTATTTCTCACTTAATGTGTATAATTCAGTAGTTTGTTATTATATTTACATACTTATCAGCCATCACCACTGTCTAATTCCAGACCATCTTATCACCACAAAAGAAAAATTCCCCAGCATACCACAGCTAAAGATCCCACATGCCGCCATGAAGATCAAAAATTCTGCATGCCACAATAGCCAAATAGATAAATACTAAAAAATATAAAATGACATAAAATATCATTGCCCATATCTTAAATATCCAGTCCTTATTCTTGATTTAGTCATACTTGTGATAGCGCAGAATAATGGGACAAAGTAGGTGATTACATTGTTAACCCCACTAGGGGATTATAGGAAAAAACATTCAGGAGACCCCTGTAGGTTAATGACGACTCAAGAAAGCAGGTTTACTTATCCAGGCTTGATCAGCAACAGAACCACGCAACAGGGCCTGCCCCCCCAAAAAAAACCAATGGTGGGATGAGACCTACATCCTGCCCAGTGAGCTCAGTGAGTCAGTGACCCTAGGACACACGCTCTGCACACATAAAAACATCGGTTTAAAGGAAAGTGATATTTCAAACGGAAGATCCTCATTATACTGTGACCTGAAATAGGTTTTTCCGTAATGCCGTGACAGTCCTGGTTTCCTTTTCCATACTCTCTTCTTTACAGAAAATCACTAAGGGCGTCTCATACTCAAGGAGAGGCTGGGGCGGGGAGACTGGAATAAGTGTCTCCATTATGGAAGAGCAACAACTCCCTATTTTATTCATCATTTTTGTGTAAGGAATATGTCTCCATTTATTCCTGTAGTTATTTTTCTAAGATTGATTCGGAGCCCTACGTATTGATTGAATATTGTTATATTATCGTTCACTGCTGTGCTCTTTGTCGTTCAAGGTGATCTCCCTTTGGCCATTGGGAACTTTTTCAGGTTGGCTTTCCTTCCCCTTGATGAGCCACCAGACTTCTGATTTGAGCATTATTTATTGCCTCTATAAGATCTTTCCGTCTCCTGTATTTTCCAGTTTCCATGGTCAACTCAGTATTTCCTGCTTCCTTCACCTGAGACTCTGTCTGACTTTTACTTTTGGGATAAAGTAAAAAAAAAAAAAAAGTCTCTCAAAACTCTTTAGTAATCTCTTTGGAAATAACTAGTAGATTGTAGTTGTTTTTTAGTAATTAATGACTGGGATGAAGTTTTTCACAAATGTCTTCCATTTTCAAAAACTGGTCTCTTATTACATTGAAAAGATATTTGTGCTTCTGAGGAAAGATGAAGTCTCACGATAACAAACCCATACCTAGATTTTTTTTTTTCCTGTCTGTTTCTTTGGCTGCGCCACATGTAGCATGCATGATTTTAGTTCCACCATCAGGGAGTGAACCAGTGCCCGCAGCAGTGAAAGGGCAGTGTTCTAACCACTGGTCCACCAGGAAAGTTCCACAAACCCATACCTAGGTTTATGACTACCCGCCTCCAGCGTAAGTACTGGCTGTCTTGACCATCACACTGAACCCATCCTGGCATAGAAAGGAGTCAGGTGATAATTTTTTTCTTTCAATCTATAAGGATACTCTCCCTGAGTCTCCTTTCTCAATGGAAGAAAGGGTGTCAGGAATTTAGGTACATGTTCATGTCAGAGAAAGTGCTTCTTCGGGGTTTGATTCTGGTTTACTGTCACAGCCACATAGGAAGATGAACCAATTCTGAATCTTGAGCTGAACTAGCAAAAAGAGATTGGGATTATAATCTCTATCAATTTAGTGTCATTCACAATGACTTTGATGTCTTGCTGTTGAGTCCAAGTAGTACTTCAGCCTGACTTTTAATATACTTTTAAGGATTGAAACCAATCTGTTGTTAATATTAATGACTAGAATCAAACACTAAATTTTCAGGATTGTGCAGGTATGTGCCTGTAACACTGCATGTTTATAATAAAAAGAGTAAGGTGAATGTACAGAAATCATTATGTCTTGGGCAGAAATGGTGTATCCAAATGGCAGTTGCTGGAATAGAGCTGTGTTCTCTATTCTCTCTGTGCTTAATGGAGACAGTAAATTTTTCACTACTGCAGATGTCAGTGGTCTGTCATTTTGATGAGATGGCCTTCCCTCTTGAAGAAAAGGAATCAATTCTTAAGGAGATATAAATGAATTTCAGAGAACAGAAGTCAGGCTCCAGTGTATCTTGTGATATTCACTCTTTTTAAAAATAATCTATCAATAAAAATGTCTGATTCCAATTTAATAACATGCATAAGATTTTATACATGAGAGATTCCATGTTCACATAACTTTTATGTTAAAAGGCCAGTCTCTTTGATTACTGTTTCTTAATTCTAATCCCCTTCATTCTCTTGTTTCATAACTGCAGAATATCCAGGTTTTTGTTTTGTTTTTTTTTAACTTGAACTTTTATTCAGTTTGCAGCAAGGAACTGCTGAAGTTTGTTTGGTTGAGTGGCAGGAAGGATCCTGGATCCCCCCCCAGGGATGAAACCCAAGCCCCCTGCAGTGGAAGCTTCAACCACTGGACCACCAGGGATGTCCCCAGGGTTTTTTTTTGGCGGGGGGCCGGTGCGGGGGTTGGGGGGGGTGCCTGCACTACGCAGCTTTGAGGATCTCAGTTCCGTAACCAGGGACTGAACCCAGGCCATGGCAGTGAAAATGCTGGATCCTAACCACTAGATCACCAGGGAACTCCCGTTATTTATTTCTGTTTTTAAAGATTTTTTTAACATGGGCCTTTTTTTTTAAATCCTCTTGAATTTGTTACAATATTACTTCTGTTGTTTTTATGTTTTGGATTTTTGGCCTTGAGGCAAGCATGACCTTAGCTCCCTGACCAGGGATCAAACCTTCACCCCTTACATTGGAAGGTGAAGTCTTAGCCATTGGAGTGCCAGGGAAATCCCCCTTTTGTTTTTCTTTGATAATTATTAGAGGATTTCCTAATCTTCTGAGATATATGTATATAAATTGTATTTGCACATTGGTCAGTTTTTAGTTTACTCTTTCCTGTGTAATTTCTGAGTGTATTTATTAAACAGTCATTTGTAAGAGAATGGCATATGATAGTTTTATGGGCCAGAAGGAGCAGTAAATCAAGTAAATGCAAGCTTGTGTGCTTATCATATAAATACATGTATAAATATAATCTTACTCATGTAGTGGAGCGGGCAGTAATAAGGAGAAGCCTGTTAAATAATTCAGGGAGGAAAGAGAGCCCCAAGTGTGCAATTATGTATCTGAAATAATGCATTTTCCTAGAAATAAACTCAGCCTGGAAACTGTGCGAAAAACTGCACAAAATGAAAGAGCATGTAGATGGCCATTCATAATATGTAGGGATTACACATGTCCGTATTCAGTGTATGACTGAGTGCCTGTTAGGATCCGATGACCAATATTAAGATGGAGCGTCAGCTGTGTGCTTCCCAGAGCCTGTCTGTTGGTGCTGTGGGGGAGTCAGTGTTGCTTTAAGTAGGTGCTCCAGGTGATTCTGAGGCGAGGGCAGGGTTAAGCACGTGGCCTTCTGAGTATATCTGCGAGAGCTGAGGCCGACTTCAGGAAGAGGCTGCAGTCTGCTCTGCGCGGGCTTGGGGGGAAGCCAGTGCCGCCCACATGCCCTGCCTGCGGTGTCTCGGGACATTTACGAAGAGAGAACACGTGTAGGCAACGAAGGACAAACTCAGAGCTTGGTCCCCGTGTAGGACCTGTTTTCTCCTGAATCTCTCCTGAGACAAAGGCGTGGAGAGACTGGCCTTATCGCCTTTTCAAGTTGGGCTTTGAAAGTTGGGCTTGTGGGTGTGGTGGAAAGCGGGAAAGGCGCTGTGCTGACGCCATTCAAGCCATAATCTCGAGACGCTGATGTCAGTCCTCAACATATTTTTTTTTAACTTTCTGGCCAAACCCCACGGCATGCCGGATCCCAGTTCCCTGACCAGAACCCACACCCCCTGCACTGGAAGCGTGGACTCTTAACCACTGGACCGTCAGGGAAGCCCCCCTCAACGCAATATTGATGAGAAAGCAACTCGGAGCAGGAGGAAGAAGAGGAGGAAATGGCAGCATCTCAGGTAAATATGCAGGAAACCGGGGTTTGATCCCTGGGTCAGGAAGATGCCCTGGAGAAGGAAATGGCAACCCACTCCAGTATTCTTGCCTGGGAAATCCCACGGACGGAGGAGCCTGGCGGGCTACAGTCAGTGGGGTAACAAGAGTCGGACACTGTGACTAAACCATCGTCTCCAGGTGAATACCCTGTCCTGGTTTAGAGGCTGTGTCCCCTTTTACTCCTGAAATGCCATGAATTGAGAATGTCCAAATCATTAATTCTCTCCTGATTTCTTGCCTAGTGAGGTTGTTTTCAACCTGATTTTTTTCCCTTTTATTCTTGTGGTAGTCATGGCCAGCTCTTTAAAATATTCTTTTGTCCCAGAACCTTTTCTCCTTTGTCTGAATCCAACCTACTTATAGAGGATGAAGAATTACCACCATGAGTTTATAACTTTCAAGTATTAGAAATGTTCCCTTGGTGAGATATCAACAAGGGAGTGTACTGGTATCCAAGATTCCTGCTGAGTTGGGTTTAAGTGTTTAGATTTTAGGTAAGTGGGAGAAAATGTAGTGATTATATCTGGATACATTTTTCATTTGGAACAGGATTGAGAAAATGCACATATAACTGACTGACTGTACACCTAAAAATAATACAACATTGTTAATCAACTATACTCCAATATAAAATAAAAAGCTTAAAAAAAGAAAGTGCACATATAAACAAGATGACCTTAGTAATCTTGAATCCCTCATAATGTTCTAAAAAAGTCGGAGAGTCTATTTTCTATAGTTAGGAAAGTCTTGCTATTTAAATGCACTGTTAGGAACACAGAAAGAAATGGATGAAATGGGAAGAAATGGGAAGTTTGTATGCATTGAAATTTGCAAAAAAGTGACATTTTCGTCTGCTCTCCATTTATCCTCTGGCTTCTGATCTTTACTGGTTCAGATGCTTTCTTTGAGATTCCACACTTGAGAAGTTTGCGTTTTTTCCATTTTTATCTTTAATAAGGGTCTTAGAAATACTTTGTGAAGCGTGTGCATAAACCATTTCAGTTAATGTAGAAATGCCATTTCTTTTTTACTTTTTTTTGAGCAGACGTTTTGTTTTTTATCATACATCGAAATGCAGTTGTTGTTTAGTTTGCCAAATTGTGTCTGATTCTTTTGTAACCCCATGGACTGCAGCCCGCCCGTCCATGGGATTTCCCAGGCGAGAATACTGGAGTAGGTTGCCATTTCCTTCTCCGTCCATTTCTTTTTAATTTTGCTTTGCCTGTCATTGGTTCTGAAATATGAACTCTGTTGAGTTAGAGGCACTGAGAGTTGAGTCCAGCCTTTGGTTTGAGGAAAGGTAACAGTCTATGTGGGTGCCACCCACATTCCCCATTACTGTCACAGCTTTAGTGGCTGACTCTGAGACCGAAGCTTAGCAAAACAGGGAAGGAGATGTAGGAGCTCATTTTTTTCCTGAATCTGTCGCATGACAAAGGATGGGGCGCTGTGGCCTTTCTACATTTCAAGGGCCACCTGCCTCAGAGCATGGGAACAGGTGAAAGTGCAGACCTGATGCCTTCAAAGATGCACAGGTGTGATTTCTCTGCATAATATGGCCCAAGAAAGAAACCTAGAAATGGGGGAGGAGGAGGAGGAAGTGGCAGGTTTTCAGGTAAAGTCTGTGATCCAAATCAGAGGCTGGGTCCCCCTTTCTTACTGAAATCCCATGTACTTAGAAATTGTGAACATTTACTTCTGACCTCTAGGTGGTGCTGATAAATTTAGTTTTTAATACATTTGGGTTTTTTTTTTTTTTCCTAGTAATACCCCTGCTACTGCTGCTGCTAAGTCACTTCAGTCGTGTCCGACTCTGTGCGACCCCATAGACAGCAGCCCACCAGGCTCCCCCGTCCCTGGGATTCTCCAGGCAAGAACACTGGAGTGGGTTGCCATTTCCTTCTCCAATGCATGAAAGTGAAAAGTCAAAGTGAAGTCCCTCAGTCGTATCCGACTCTTTGCGACCGCATGGACTGCAGCCCACCAGGCTCCTCCGTCCATGGGATTTTCCAGGCAAGAGCACTGGAGTGGGGGGCCAGGTTAGCGCTTTAGGATATTCCTCTCACATCCCATCGCCTTCTCTCCATTTTCTCCATCCAAGGTCTCTTCAGAGCATGAGGAATTCCTGCCATGAATTACCAATGTGCAAATGTTGAAAATGTGCCCTTTTTTTCAGGTCAGCTTGGGGATGTGTTGATACAAGATTCCCACTGGTGGTGAGGGTGGGTCCTGGCAGATCAGGGAACAAGGAGAATATGCAGTGTCTGGGTCCTGCCTGGATGTAGCAGCAGTCTGTATAGACAAGGATAATGAAAGTGCAGCAGTAGCGCCGTTGCTGCATGGCTTAGCGTAACTCAAAGTTCTGAGAGAGAGAGCTCTCAGTTGCCTCAAGGAAAGACTTCCTATTTAAAATACACCCCAGTACAGGACATGACAGTTATATATGGTTTTAAATGTGTTTAACCTGCTCTCGTGATTAATTGTACTAATTTTTTTTGCCAAACTGCATAGCATGTAGGATCTTAATTCCCCAACTAGGGATTGAACCCACACCCGCTGCACTGGAAGGCAGCGGATTAACCACTGGACCTCTGGGGATATCCTAGATTAATTTTTTTGTTGTTTGCCATCCTCATTATTTTTTGTCAAAACTAGCTCAGCAGTGATGATGTGTGCATTGGTCAGCTGATACCAATTTGTCCCATTACAGCTAATGTTAATTTTATTCATTTGATTCAGGGGCTGTTTGCCCAGGTTCCTCGACTGAAAAGCTAATTTTCCCGTCATCATTAATAGGGTCTTGGAGGGATTTACTGAGAGATGGATGTTAAAACCCACCAGATTTCATGTGAATACTCCCCCTGACTGCTTCATTTTCCTTTACTTGTAGATGGCTTTGAAAAGTGGAGGCTCTCACCTTTGTTCAGGCTTTTGTAAGTAAATGTTCTGTAAATTGCAATTTTATTCCACAGTCATGTATAGGAATTCGTTTTATTTACAGTTAGAATCTCCAAGAAAAGAAAACAAGAGTCCTATAGTATATATTCAGGTATCTTAAAATGCTACAATCAGCACAGGTGAGAAATAGAATCGTTTTAAGGAAATAGGGGTTTGTTGATGCAAAAAAGAATCTTCAGGATGTTTCATCTTGTCCTCATGTCTTGAGTTGATCTGGCTTTTTCACTCTTGATCAGAGATCATTCTAGATATTTAAAATGAAATGAGGTGTTGCCCACGTCTTAAAATCAGATATGTTCCTTTAAAAAAAAAAACTTTTTTATTTTGTATTGGGGTGTAGCTAATCAACAATGCTGTGGTGGTTTCAGGTGAACAGCAAAGGGACTCAGACATGTATATACATGTATACATGTATATTCCTTAGCTTTGATTGAATAGTACTTGGAAGTAGAGTTAAGGGACTGCAAATAGAAATGTTTCTTAAGTGTTTTAAAGGGCCTCTCAGGAAATACTATTTGAGAAATAATTTTCTATAACTCAGAGTGGCCTATCTTCACCACTGAACACTGTACTAGATCGGAAATTGTAGAATCTCGGTGATGAGTCATGTTCCTTTTTTTAATAAACAGGTCTTGCTGTGTCTAAGCTGAACCTGGGCACGTTTTTTGAGCAAGGAAAGGAGCCCTGGGATGTGAAGAAAAGGAGACAACAGTCACGCACCCAGGTAGGTGGGGATGAATAACGCAGATTGCGCGGGGCTGATGTCCGAAGGCGAAGGAGGAACCGAGGCCTTAAACTGTGGCTTGGGCGGCTCTGCTTCACTGGGGATTCCCTCGAGAAGTCCAGGCCTCTGTGCCCCACTGTCACAGAGGTCCCTCTCCTGCTCCGCTCACCATGCTCCTAAATCCTCTGAGGGTTTCCTTTTGCTCTGGTGATCTTCCATAGCAATCGGAGTGAGAACCAGAGGCTTCCTCACGCCCAGCGAGGGATGTTCTAACTCTTCTTCCGTTGCTTAGGGGGGCCTGGGAAAATCTGTGCGTATACAGAGTTCCTTTATGGAGTCTGTGTGAGTTTCTCCTCCCTTGTCTCCTAGAGACACCTGCACATCTGCTGACACCGGGAATGTGAGATAGACTGACCGCCCCCCATTCACATCTGAGCGGAGCAGGCCTCCCCAGGGCCCAGACCCTATACGAGGTCTCAGAAATGAACCTGGAGCCTCCCAGTGTATACTCAGTCTCATGACAGAATAACCTGGGCCACTTCGTTGAGATATCATTGATCCTGGGTTCTGCCAAAGACGAATTGACAGAAGCTCTGGGGTAGTTCTAAAAAATATACAAATGTTCCCAGTGGGGAATCAAAGATGAAAATGGCTTTGAACATTGCTTATCAGAATTTCCCATCTATAGCAATCACTTATGGATCTCATTAAAAAACAGATACTAGGGCCCCCACACTCAGAGGTTGTGACTCTCCAAATCTGGGATGAAGGTCATTAATTTGAAATTTGACCACTGAAGTTGCTTACCCCAGACCTCATTTCCGGCAGGATTAATCTAGAGAAATCAAGAACAGCGCCTGAGTGCCTTACACACAACCACCCTATCTGAACACAAATACTGCTGTTCCCAGTGAAGACCACCACCACCTTCTAAAAAGATGACATTCTCTGCTCACCACCTGTTAGCTGAGCAGGACCTGGGGAAAGCAGTGGAGTCTGAGCAAGACTGTTGTGGGGGACAACAAATATTCATTCCGAAAGGAATGTTTCATGAGGATCTACTGCGTGCTCACAGGTATGTGTTTAAGACACTGCTAAGATCCACGTATTATGAGAGCTGATTGTTGTAATCTGCTGGGGACTACGTATTCAGTGTTGGGGACTGGGTATTCTGTGTTCATCTTTCCAAGGAGGATTTAGAGGTCAGACTTGCCTTCATGGGAGTAGAGATTATTTTGATTTCTTCTCTTTCATTATCATGGATAATAAAGATGAAATCTACCCACCAAATTTCAAGTCCTTTCCTCTCCTTCCCTTGGGCTTCCCTGGTGGCTCAGCTGGTAAAGAATCTGCCTGCAGTGTGGGAGACCTGGATTCGATCCCTGGGTTGGGAAGATCCCCTGGAGAAGGGAAAGGTTACCCACTCCAGTATTCTGGCCTGGAGAATTCCATGGATTTATAGCCCATGGGGTCGCAAAGAGTTGGACATGACTGAGCAACTTTCACTTTTCCTCTAAATGCCAGACAGTCACAAAGGTGACAAAGTTTCCAGAACTTTATTAGAACTCTGGTCTCTGAGCTGCTCTGAGAAGGATGACCAAGGAATGGGGGCAGAGCCATGGCAGGACATTTTTTCCTTTCATGGTCGTTTAAATGGTCATTTTAAACGGAATGCGAATTGGTGTTTCCTGTTAGGCTCTGCAAGTCTGATTTTGGAAGAGGGACTATATTCTGGATGGAAACTCTGGAGCAGCAGAGGTGTGCCCGCATGTTAAGCCTCAGTGAGAAGCGGGAATCTGGGGCATCAGATGGGCTGCTCTGGAGCTGGGTCTGATCCTGGGTGACCAGCGCCCCTGATTCCAGTCTGCTCTTGGGGCAGATGCATTGTTAGAGGTACTGGTTCAAGTCACCCTCAGTATCACCTGCATTCCCTGTGTGTGCCCTGTGTGGAGAAGAAAAGGCAAAAAAGGGAAAGGGTGTCAAAAACCCTAGGTAGGATAACACCACGAGCGGGGGCAGGGCCGGGAGGAGTGAGGGGAGATTGCACTGAGTCCTCAGCCCTTGTGCCTCTGAGCGAGGTGTTCAGGAACCAGAGGAGTGTGCTCCATGTGAAACGCGGCACTGTGTTTAGAACATTAATTTCTGCCCATTTCAGGTTTCTAAGCATTGATCTGAGCCTACCTCTTTTAAGTTCCAGCAACCTCAAACCAAAGGTGGTTAAGAGCACTTTCTCTGCCTGGTGAACTCCTACTCATCCTCCAGGAACAGCTTCTTGAGTCGTGTCCTGCTGCTCTTCTCCCCAGCGCTGGTCATATGTAGTTGTAATATTTCTACAATCTCCCACTAGACTGTAAACTCCATGAGGGCCTGAACAATGTCTTATACACAGTCAGTTCAGTTCAGTCGCTCAGTCGTGTCCAACTCTTTGCGACACCATGGACTGCAGCACGACAGGCCTCCCTGTCCATCACCAGCTCCCGGAGCCTGCTCAAACTCATGTCCATTGAGTCAGTGATGCCATCCAACCATCTTGTCCTCTGTCGTCCCCTTCTTCTCCTGCCTTCAGTCTTTCCCAGAATCAGGGTTTTTTCTAATAAGTCAGCTCTTCACATCAGGTGGCCAACGTATTGGAACTTAGCATCAGTCCCTCCAATGAATATTCAAGGTTGAGTTCCTTTTGGATTGACTGGTTTGATCTCCTTGCAGTCCAAAGGACTCTCAAGAGTCTTCTCCAACACCACAATTCTAAAGCATCAATTCTTTGGTGCTCAGCCTTCTTTATGGCCCAACTCTCACATGCATACATGACTACTGGAAAAACCATAGCTTCGACTAGATGGACCTTTGTCGGCAAAGTAGTGTCTCTGCTTTTTAATACACTGTGTAGGTTTGTCATAGCTTTTCTTTCAAGGAGTAAGTGTCTTTTTATTTCATGGCTGCAATCACCAACTGCAGTGATTTTGGAGCCCAAGAAAATAAAGTTTGACACTGTTTCCACTGTTTCCCCATCTGTTAATAAAGTTTGACACTGTTTCCACTGTTTCCCCATCTATTTGCCATGAAGTGATGGGACCGGATGCCATGATCTTCGTTTTCTGAATGTTCAGTTTTAAGCCAGCTTTTTCACACTCTTCTTTGACTTTCATCCAGAGGCTCTTTAGTTCCTCTTTGCTTTCAGCCATAAGGGTGGTGTCATCTGCATATCTGAGGTTATTGATATTTCTCCCTGCAATCTTGATTCCAGCTATGCTTTATCTAGCCAAGCATTTCACATGATGTACTCAGCGTATAAGTTAAATAAGCAGGGTGACAATATGCAGCCTTGACATACTACTTTCCCGATTTGTAACCAGTCCGTTGTTGCATGTCTGGTTCTAACTGTTGCTTCTTGACCTGCATATAGATTTCTCAGGAGGCAGGTCAGGTGGTCTGGTATTCCCATCTCGTTAAGAATTTTCCAGTTTATTGTGATCCACACAAAGGCTTTAGTGTAGTCAATGAAGCAAAAGTAGATGTTATTCTGGAATTCTTTTGCTTTTTCTGTGATCCAGTGATGTTGGCAATTTGATCTCTAATTCGTCAGCCTTTTTAAAATCCAGCTAGAACATCTGGAGGTTCTTGGTTCAGATACTGTTGAAGACTAGCTTGGAAAGTTTTGAGCATTACTTTGCTAGCATGTGAAATGAGTGCAGTTGTGAGGTAGTGAGAGGGTAACAGGCAGGAAGGCCAGGGGTCTCCAAATGGAGGAAATAGCCTTCAAGTGTCAGACATTTTTATCTCCTAAGCGGCCGGAGGAAACAAACTAGCGATATTTTTTCCTTCTCTATACAAATTTAAAAGGTTTCTCTTAAAATTCTGTGTTGCCATAGTGACACCTGGTTTCTCCTGAAGTTAACCAATGCCTTTTTCTTATGGAAATGTTTATCTTAAGCTATGCTAATGTACTATGCATTTACCCCAAACTCTGTCTTTAAGTCAGTTCCACCTTTTGGGCTCAGAACCTACTTGATAAACCAGTATGTTATACTCCAATATTGTTCCTCTAATCTACGTAAATGAAACTATTTGTATGGTGCTCTGCCCTTCTTCAAGATTCAAGTCAATCATTTTACGGCCCAAGATAAACCATTTGGTGCCAAGATTATCCCAAAATACATCTTATGGGTGAGGGGCCTGGTGCCATTCTGAGTTTTGAGACATTCCTTTCTTTCATTAACAGGCTGCTTGTGACTATATAACATCCAGCTGAAGACTAGCAGGAGGGTACTCTTTCTGCCCCCTTCTGAGGCCTATGTCAGAAGCTTTCTCTATCTCCTTTATACTTTAATAAAACTTTATTACACAAAAGCTCTGAGCCATCAAGCCTCCTCTTTGGCCCCGGATTGAATTCTTCTCCTCCGGGGGCCAAGAATCCCAGCGTCGTAATTCAACAACAACCTTTCAGTAGTTTGAACGTTCTTTAGCATTGCCCTTCTTGGGACTGGAATAAAACTGAATTTTCTAGTTGTGTGGCCACTGCCGAGTTTTCCAAATTTTCTGGCATATTCAATGTGGCACTTTGACATCATCTTTTAAGATTTAAAATAGCTCAACTGGAATTCCATCGCCTTGACTAGCTTTGTTTACATACATATATGATCATATATATGATCCAGTCATATGTATACATGGATCCAGTCTTTCTATATCCAGCTATTTCCATATCACCTTATCTTGGATTTTATCTCTGATTGTCTGTGTAGCTGTCTATTGATAGAGATTACAATTTATATCTACCAATGTATCTATGTAAACAATTTCCTATCCCCATATTTACAGGGGTACCTATCGATCCACAAGTCTTATCTTTCTACATCTCCAGCTCCATTTTTCTCAGCATGTATATCCACCTCCCTATGTCACTCAAATTTGGTATGTTTTAATCAAACCTCTTCAATTACCTCTCCCCTCATCCAAACGTCCCCTTGCCAAGTCTCCGTTTGATGTCTCTGGCTGGGAATCTGTTTCTGTTGAGGGGACTAGTTCATTTGTGATGCTTTTGGATTCCACCTGAACGCTGTAGTATGTATGCTGTTCATCTTTGTCCATCTGATTTCCTGGAGTCAGTGTGATCATCTGAGGGACTATCAATGCGGAAGAACTGGCATGATTTTCTTGGTGTTTCTGGCTGAGTCATCATCCATTGCATGTATGTAGGCCGTCTTCCGTATCCACTCATCTGTGAATGGACATTTTGGTGTTTTCCAGTGCTTGGCTGTTCTGTGGAGCGCTGCAAGAGACATTGGAGGGTGGTTTTCTCTCAATAGCCGCCAGGGAGTGTGATTTAGTGATCTCCTGGTAGGTGTATTTTTCACCTCTGAACAAACCTGCAGGCTGTATCTGTAGAGAGCCTGTTAACAGTCTCCATTCTGTGCAGCAACACGGGGGGCTTCTGTTTTCTGCACGTGGCCTCAAACATTTGTTGTTTGTAGAGTTAGCAGAGGACCAGCGCCAGATGCCACCTCTGCTGTCCTTTTGCCTGGCAGTTGTCTTCATGATTGAGAGGCTGAAGAACTCTCCAGGCTCCTTGATATCTTGTAATAGTGAGGAGAATTTTCACCTTGAAATCGGCTCTGAAATTAGGCACACTTTTGCATTCTTCTAGTATTTTGGAGAAGGCACTGGCACCCCACTCCAGTACTCTTGCCTGGAAAATCCCATGGATGGAGGAGCCTGGTAGGCTGCAGTCCACGGGTCATAAAGAGTCGGACACGACTGAGCGACTTCGCTTTCACTTCTCACTTTCATGCTTTGGAGAGGGAAATGGCAACCCACTCCAGTGTTCTTGCCTGGAGAGTCCCAGGGACGGGGAGCCTGGTGGGCTGCCGTCTATGGGGTCGCACAGAGTCGGACACGACTGAAGCGACTTAGCAGCAGCAGTATTACCAACCACAGGATGTTTCTCCAGGGTGGGGCTCATTTAGAGCCCCCGCAGGCCTTGTGAATATATATAGCCTTGCTGCTAAGTCACTTCAGTCGTGTCCGACTCTGTGCGACCCCATAGATGGCAGCCCACCAGGCTCCCCCGTCCCTGGGACTCTCCAGGCAAGAACACTGGAGTGGGTTGCCATTTCCTTCTCCAATGCATGAAAGTGAGAAGTGAAAGCGAAGTCGCTCAGTCGTGTCCGACTCTTTATGACCCGTGGACTGCAGCCTACCAGGCTCCTCCATCCATGGGATTTTCCAGG
>SJYQ01091746.1:35641-48464 GCA_006410935.1 Redunca redunca | reverse complement strand
AACCTAGATAGTATATTCAAAAGCAGAGATATTACTTTGCTGACTAAGGTCCGTCTCGTCAAGGCTATGGTTTTTCCTGTGGTCATGTATGGATGTGAGAGTTGGACTGTGAACAAGGCTGAGTGCCGAAGAATTGATGCTTTTGAACTGTGGTGTTGGAGAAGACTCTGAGGGTCCCTTGGACTGCAAGGAGATCCAACCAGTCCACTCTGAAGGAGATCAACCCTGGGATTTCTTTGGAAGGAATGATGCTAAAGCTGAAGCTCCAGTACTTTGGACACCTCATATGAAGAGTTGACTCACTGGAAAAGACTCTGATGCTGGGAGAGATTGGGGGCAGGAGGAGAAGGGGATGACCCAGGATGAGATGGCTGGATGGCATCACGGACTCGATGGACGTGGGTCTGAGTGAACTCCAGGAGATGGTGATGGAGAGGGAGGCCTGGTGTGCTGCGATTCATGGGGTCGCAAAGAGTCAGACACGACTGAGGGACTGAACTGAAGTGATATAGGCATCTCTGTGGAAAGCTACTGTCTTCAGGGGGCCTATTCTTCTCCAAGGTTGTCCGGAGTAGTTATCTCTTAAAAGGCTTCGGCAAGGAATTTTGGAGATCGGCCAGAGGCTGGACTGGCTGAGAGCTGGGCTTAATCAGCCTTAATGTCCATTTTTCTCTTTGGGTGAGAGAGTTCTTTGTTTTGCATAGAATGGTGGGGAGGACCTGGAGGGGAATTTTAACTCCAGGCTATTTTGAGCCATGTGACTGTCCTTCATTCCAGACCCTAAGAAATATATACAAAAAGTGAAAGAGAGGTGGGCGCTATTAATGTTCAGGGCTTCTTCATGCTGATAAATGAGAGTCAGTGCTTTGTGGTCTGGGAGGAAGGAAGTCCAAGGCCTGTAGTGTTGATTTTCTATTCTAGCCGTCAGGGTCTCAAGCAAAACAGTGTTGACTTGGTCTCGGGAAATGGCTTGGATTTGGTCTTGGAGGAATCTCTGGAAAAGATTAAACAAACAATACCCAAAGGTGAGTAGGAGGATGATAAACACGAATGGGCTGAGAAGGGGTAAAAGTTATAAAAGGTTCCCTGTAGCCACAGGGTGGAGAGGTAATCTTCATTGTGTTCAAGCATGGATCCTTGAGGACTCGAGACCCAGATTTCTGCCAGAAGTTGTTCCAGGAATAATTGTAGCCGTGAAACCGATAGGCTCATCCATCGCCAGTTGGGGCCGGTGGAAACCATGAGAACTTTAGAGTTGTAGGGCCTGTGTGAGAAACTTGATAAGTATTAGGCTGGCAAGCATTTTCATCATTGGGCTGTATAACCTTTTTTAACCGGGTGGTGTGTACCCAAGGGGTGGTTTCTTTTAATTTTGCAGTGGTGGGGTCAGCAGAATTACCGTGTAGGGTCTTTGCCATTTTGGGGTTAGATCTGAGTGGGACTGAACTATCATATAGACCTTGTTTCCTGTTTGAAGGGATGGGTATGGAAGATTGGGGTGTGGTCGTGGGAGTAAGTTATCTATATGTTGCCAAAGGGCATCTCGTATCTGGGCAAGTAAAGGAAGAGGAGGCAGGACGACAGTTTGGGACTGTCTTGGGAGGGGGGGAGACGAAAAGGTATTATGGGCCTCTCATTCATGGCCTCAAACGGACTGATATTTAAAGGTGTTTTTTGGTAAGGCCCGGACCTTTAAGAGGGCTAAATGGAGGAGTTTAGTCCAGTCTCGATGAAGTGTGATTGTTAATTTGGTCAGAGTTTCTTTTAGGACTTGGTTGGTTCTCTCAACCTTCCTGGAAGACCGGGGATGATAAGGAATGTGAAACCTCCAAGGAACTTGATGGGCTTGTGCAGTATTTTGGGTGATTTGGGATGTGAGTTTGGGCCCGCTGTCAGACTGGAGGGAGGAAGGCATTCCAAACCTTGGGAGGATTTCACTAAGAATAAGCTGAGCCAAAGCAGGGGCTCGTTTGTTTGTAGTCGGGACGATTCAATCCATCCAGAAAATGTATCTATGAAGACTAGGAGAAATTTAACCCTTTTTACAGGTGGCATGTGGGTGAAATCTACCTGCCAGTCTTGTGCGGGAAGATGTCTGTGAATTTGGTGGGTGGGGAAAGGAGTGGGGGCGAATGTTAGGATTTGTCTGCCGACAAATGGTACAAGTTTGGGTCAGATTATTTAAGTCACATCGTCTTTAATCAGTTTAGTAACGTTTTGAAGGCAAGCCTTAAGTACTTTTGTAGAGGGGTGAAGAGGGAATGCAAATATGAATGTGTGGATGTTAGGCTCCTCAATTGGGGCTATAGAAAAGACAGGACTAACAGAGGTGGGCTGCCGTTTTGTGTCGTGATGTGTTATATTGTTGTAAAAGGACATAGGACTGTGTCGCTGATGTCTCCAGCGATGTATTAGAGCAGCTTGTTTTGGGAGCTGAGCCGCATGGAGGAGTTCAGAAATAAAAGAAGCATTGAGAACAGGTGTGTCTTTTTGAGTGTGGAATCTCTTTTCTCCAGATTATAATGTTAGAATGTAATACGTTATAGACATATTTGGAGTCAGTGTAAATGTTTATCTTTTGGTCTTTGGCTAGGATCAAAGCTTGCGTAAGAGCTGTCCGTTCAGCCTGTTGTGAGAATGTGTGAGCTAGCTGGCAGTGTGGCTGACTTGATGAGGCGAGGGGGGATAACTCTGTCAGGCTGTCCCTGAACTATAGAGTATTGAGCCCCAAATGGGGCTTGTTTCTGGGCAGTGACATCCATGAACCAGGATGGGACTTTGGGGTCAGTAAGGGGCTGATTGGTTATATGTTCAAAGGGATTAAGTGTCATATCTAAGGTCTGAACAGAGTCGTGAGATAGGTGTTCTTCTAGATCTGGGGAGTAAGCTAGCAGGATTAAGAGGTTTACAAGGCATAAAAGAAAGGGATGGGTCGAGGTGGTGTGCGTGGAGGATCTGTAGTCGAGCAGGGGGCAGAGAAAGGAAAGCCCGATGAGAGAGCAAATCTTTGAAGGAATGAGGTGAGCATCTATTTAGAGGGGCATTTCAGGTTAGTTTTGGGGCTTAAGGTATTAAGAGAAGTGGTCGCAGCTAAGGCCTGGAGACGAGCTGGCCATCTGAGTGTGATGAGATGGAGTTGTTTAGATAAGTAAGCTAGAGGGCCCTATATGTCCCCCCCTTTTTGGGCACAAAATCTCTAAAGCATGTCCTTGTTGAGAAGGTACAAAAAGGAAAAAAGGCTTGGTGTGATCAGGTAAGTAAAGGGAAGGGGCCTGTAGTAAATGTTTGATAAAAGTCTGCTGGGGTGTGGAGAGAGGTGGGGGTCAGTAAGGGATCATCTAAGTTTATTTGAGTAGCTTGGTAGAGAGTATTTGCGTGGAGGGCAAAATTTGGGACCCATATTTGGAAGAAGTTTAATAGACCTAATAAGGAAAGCGGTTTTCTCTTGGTCTGGGGCCTGGGGGTCTGTGTCAAGGCTCGAAATCTCTGAGTTGGGATTACTGTTTTAAGTCTTTGTCGGGATTCTGTGGAAAGGATATACTGAGTTTGGGTTATTACTTGAGAGGGATTTTTTAAGAAAGACCTGCCCGGGGGAATGGTGTCTGGCTACTGATGGGGGCTTCGGTGTCCCAGACCTGAGGATCTGTCGGGGGAAGATCAGGGAGCAGGTTTTGGGAGTGAGGGCTGGCCAGGGGTTCGGGTGCCATTAGGATGCAAAGAACTGATATGGGATCTAAGAATGGGAAGTTTACAGAAGTCTGTAGCTTGGCTGGAAGATTACGTCCCGTCGATGTCATTGGGCATTGAGGAACTATTATAAGTGTGTTAGTATTGTTTTGCCAAAGGAACAAAGGAGGTTTCGGCGTATATTGGGGGCTGACTGGCTTATGAACTGGACATGTAGGTACAGAAGTCTGCCGGGGGTGGGAATACCTAGATTAGTGTATTTTTGGATTGCCTCAGTCAGCCGTGAAAGAAAAAGGGCAGGATTTTTATCTTTTTCCTGAGTCACTTCCCTAATCTTATCGTAGTTAATATGAACGTGAGAGCTTTTTAGCATTTCTTCTAGTAGACAGGTGATCCTGTGATGCTGGCCCTGGATGTCGGCATTGCCTGCTTGATATGTCCACTGTGGCTCAGTTCGAGGGACTGCATCCCCAGCCACCGGAGCGGTCTTATCTTGATTATGGAGCTGATCAGCGTGGGCCCTGGCTGCCTGTCATATCTGTTTTTTTCCATCAGGGGTTAAAGTGGCATTTAGGATGTAATAAAGATCATTCCAGGTTAAATGATATGTTTGTGTAAGGCGGAGGAATGTTTTTCCGTATCTAGTAGGATTTGCTGAAAAGGATCTCGATGTTTCTTCAGTTTGGCTCGCATCAGGAATGGAGAAAGGCCCAGAACCCGTGTAGGGCCCTCCGGTCTCACTACCCCTGAGAGGAAATGGTTTGCTTCGGGTCCTGGCCGATGGATGGGGGTGGGAATTCTTTTGGGGTTTTGGACTCATTGCCTTCTGTTTTGGAGGAGGAATGGCTGGAGGATGGGGTCTCGTCTCTGGAAGCTTTTTCTTTAGGGCAGTAGGGAGGAGGCTTATTTGTTGAGTCAAAATTGGGGGTGGAGGCTTTAGGGGGCCTGTTAGGGGCTTTAGATTTGGATTCTTTTGTAATGGAGGGGGAGAGAGAGCACAGGAGGATTTGATAGTTGTAACAGTCTTTGCAGAAAAATCATGGCTTTTAAGGTCTCAGAAGGCTTGAATATAGGGGGCCTCTGACCGTTTGCCATTCTGTTTGAGGAAGTTACTGAGATCTGATGAAATATTGAAATCAAAAGTCCCAAATTCAGGTCAGCGGTCTTGATTGTCTAATTGGTACTGAGGCCAGATCTGTGTACAGAGCTGTTTTAAGCAGTTAGCTTTAAGTTCAGTGAGTAAGAGTGGTTTGCGATTCTTGAGAACACAGACCAGAGAGAAATCTTTTGGGACAGATGGACCAGACCCTATAATTGAAAGGCAAGCAGAGGCTCCTATTGGGAACTCGAGTCGTCACCAGTAGTCGCAATAGGAGTTATCACAAGAGAGGTCTGTGTCAAGGTGGAGCGTCCCCCACCATCGTCTACAGAGTGGCCCTAGGCCGGGGATCCCTGGGGCCCGGAGAGGACTGAGTTCTAGCGTGCCTCTAGAACAGTGTGCGGATCTTACCTTAATCTAGGGGCCGGCTTGAGTGGAATGTTGCATGTAAAGCGGTCAAATGGCAAAAGGCGTCTGTCCTGGAGCTGGTCGGTCTTGTGGGAAAGAAAGTGTAGAGAAAAGAGAGAGAGAGGCCAGTATTCCTCGGGGTACGTGGAAAACCAATAAAGCCCTTATGCAGGGCTTGTGCCGCTCACGAAGGCACAGGGCGTCCTCTCGAGGTCTTGAGAGCCTGGGCAGCAGGCTTCCACGCTCCGAAGAGGTGCTGGTGGAAAACGAGGAGGAACCTCAACATCCCGGGTTTCGGCACCAAAAATGTAGGGTAAAGGAGTTAGAGAAGGCGAGGTTCAGAAAAGACCAGCACTTTACAGGAACAGATCGCCTTTAATGAGGCGAGAAGGGGCAGCAGTCAGATTAGTGAGCTGCTGCACTAACCCAAGAAAAGAGTAAGTATATACAGGCATCTGTGTGGAAAGCTACTGTATTAAGGGGGCCTGTTCTTCTCCAGGGTTGTTTGGGGTAGTTATCTCTTAAACAGCTGGGGTAAGGAATTTTGGAGATCGGCCAGATGCTGGACCAGCTGGGACCTGGGCGTAATCAACCTAATGTCCATTGTTTCTTTGGGTGAGAGAGTTCTTTGTTTTGTATAGAATGGTGGGGAGGACCTGGAGGGGAATTTTAACTCCAGACTATTTTGAGCCGTGTAACTTTCCTTCAGTGGGGGTAGTAGGCTTAGTGTGGGTGGAGGAGGGCCAGCCTGGATCTGAAGATTGAGGTTCCCCGCGCAGAGGACGGGGCCCTGCAGACCCAGGGAAGGGCTCATTTGCATGCCCATCCTCCCACCTCCCTCAGCCAGGAGACGGCCCACCCTGGGACCCACGCCTGCTCAGGCCCCTCGGATGTGGCACCAGCGTAGCCCCTAAGCAAGGAGGATCGAGCACAGGCCTTTGGGTGTCGTTTGTTCCTGTCGTGTATTTTCGATTGGAATAGAGTTTCCCTTGCAAGGTTAACTTGTTATCAGGAGCACAGCCACTGGATCCATCTGTCCACACAGACGCAGGTATTCTTCTACCCATTCTCTCCATGAATAACTTGATACATGTTTGAGTAGAGTTACATGTGCATAAGGAAGCTGTTGTTCATTAGCCTTTATTTCTCTACCTGTCTTTCTAGGCACCCCGCCCCCAAACTCTGTATACCTCCCTATCTATAATTCTGTCTCTGTTTCTCTTTCTGGGTATCAATAAATTTCTCTACCTGCATTTATATCTCTGTCCATACATCAGTCTCACTGTCTGTGTTTCTCTCTGTATGTATTCATCTTTTAAGTCCATGAATCCAGCTACCTCTATATCCATCTCAGTCTGTCTCTCTCTCTCTCTATGTAGCTATGACTGTGTCTTTATCTCTGTTTCTCTCTCCAGGTACCAATGTAGACAGGAACCCAGCTGTTCATCTACCTCTGTCTATATTCATCGCTTTCTCTCTGCAGCTGTTAGATCTATTTATCTACATTTCTATGTCCTTTCATCCTCTGTGTGTTTGTTTATATTTTATCCATATCTTGATGGATCCAGTGTTCTTACATCCAGCTATATCTCTAATCACATTATCTCTGGATTTCATACCTCTGAAATCTCTACATCTTTATATACATTTTTATTTATACTTACAGCTATATCTAACTCTTGCGCTGTCGTTCCAGCTCTCCAGCTTGCTTTTTGTCTGCGTATCTATCCACCTCTCTGTGTCACTCAAATTTGCTATGTTTTCATCCCAAACTCCTCGATTACCTTCATTCTAGACATCCCTTTGCCAAGTCTCAGTTTGATGTCTCCAACTGGGACCGTTTCTGTTGGGGAAACTAGTTCATTTGTGATGCTTTTGGATTCCACCTGAACGCTGTATACTATTCATCTTTCTCTATCTGATTTCCTGGAGTCAGTGTGATCATCTGAGGGACTATCAGTGTGGAAGAACTGGCATGATTTTCTTGGTGTTTCTGGCTGAGTCATCATCACTTGCATGTACGTAGGCCGTCTTCCATATCCGCTCATCTGTGAATGGGCATTTTGGTGGTTTCCGATGCTTGACTCTTCTGGGGAGCCCCGCAGGAGACATTGGGGTTCAGGTGTGATGGAGAAGGATGGTTTTCTCTGGATAGCAGCCCCAGAGTACGGTTTGGGGATCTGGTAGGTGTATTATTTGCCTCTGAACAAACCTGCAGGCTATGTCTGTAGAGAGCCTGTTAAGAGTCTCCATTCTGTGCAGCAACATGGCAGGGGGCAGTGGGGGGTTCTGTTTTCTGCACGTGGCCTCAAACATTTGTTGTTCGTAGAGTTAGCAGAGGACCAGCGCCAGATGCCACCTCGGCTGTCCTTCTGCATAGCGGTTGTCTTCGTGGTTGACAAGCTGTAACTGTGAGGAGAATTTTTGCCTTGAAATCGGCTCTGAAATTAGGCACACTTTTGCATTATTCTAGTATTACCAACCATAGGAAGTTTCTCCAGGGCAGGGATCATTTGGGGCCCTGCAGGCCTTGTGAATATCTAGATAGATGGATATAGAGGTAGCTGGAATCATGGACTTCAGAGATGAATATAAACAGAGAGAAACATAGGTAGTGAAAGTACTGGATGTATAGATAATGAATGGATAGAGATATCAATATAGGTAGATGAATTTATTGATATCCAGATTGAGAAATGTAGAGATTTTCTCCATGTGGAGAAAACAGAACCCCCCGTGTTGCTGCACGGAACGGACACTGTTACAGCCTCTCTGAAGACACCGCCTAGAGGGTTGTTCGTAGGTGAAAACGCACCTCCCGGGAGATCCACAAATGGCACTGCAGGGCCGCTATCCAGAGAAAACCATCCTTCAAGACACCTGAGCCCCGACGCCTCCTGCAGCGCTCCCCGGAAGAGACGAGCATTGGGAACTCCCCAAAATGTCCATTCACAGATGAATACGGAAGACAGGCTACATACAGGCAATGGATGATGACTCATCCAGAAACACCAAGGAAATCGTGTCACTTGCAGCCACACTGAAGGCCCCTCACACTGACTCAAGGAAACCAGATGGAGAAAGATGAAGAGTATACATAGGACAGCATTCAGTAGGATCCAGAAGCAACACAAATGAACTAGTGTCCCCAGGAGAAACAGATTCCCAGCGAGACATCAAACTGAGACTTGGCAAAGGGATGTCTGGAACGAGGGGAGATGTAATTGAGGAGGTTGGGATTAAAACATACAAAGTTTGGGTGACATACGGAGGTGGAGAGAGATGTGGGCATAAAGGGAGCTGGAGAGGTGGAAAGACAGTGGGAGAGTTAGATATAGCTGTAAATATATCAAAAGATACATGTTTATGTAGATACATGGGTAGATATAAATAAAAATGTATATCAACACGTAGCTACAGAGAGATTCAGAGGGTTGAAACTCAGAGATAGTGTGATAGAGAGATTAGCTGGAGATAGGGAGACTGGATCCATAGAGAGATGGATAAAGCATGAGGATGAAAGGACGTAGAAAGATCTTCCCACAGCTGCAGAGAAGCAGAGAGAGATGAATAGAGACAGGGAGGTAGATCAATAGCTGGCTTCCTGGATACACAGGTGCCCAGAGAGAGAAAAACACAAATACAGAGAGAGATACATACTAGCTAGACAGACAGACCTAGATAGGCGGATATAGAGGTAGCTGGAATCATGGACTTAAATACACAGAAACAGGGATAGTGAGGCCGATGGATGTATAGATGGTGAATGAATGGACAGAGATATAGAGAAATTTACTGATAGCCAGAAAGAGAAATAGAGACAGAATTATAGATGGGGAGGTATACAGAGAGTTTGGTGGAGGCCTGGAAAGAGAGAGAGTTAATGAACTATGACTTCCTGGATACAACAGGGAGTTCTCCTCAACAGTGTATGAAGTTACTTGTGTAGAGAATGTGCAAAGGAATACTTAGGGCCATACGGACAGATGGATCAAGGGTCTGTGCTTCTGACAGGAAGCTAACTTTGCAAGTAAACTGTACTGCAAGAGAAGATACAGATCACACAAGAAAAGAAAATTGAACCCAAAGGCCTGCATTCAGCCCCTCCTTCCTGATGGTCTATGCTGGCATCACATCCATGGGGCCTGAGCAGGCGTGGGTCCCAAGGCTGGGCTGGGCTGCGGGAACTGCGGAGGATATGCCAGCTGCTGAGCCCCCCCACGGCGTCTGGATTACCTCGTCCCTGCTTTTGGCACCTTTCTCATATTCAGACCGGTCTGCTTATAGCTATGCCAAGGTTTGTGTCTCTGAAGGGTTATGAACCCCCTGTCCATGAAGAGTTTCATAAAGTCATGTTGTCTCCCAGGCTTCTGGGTTTGGACTTCCAGCCTCCTTCCTTAGAATTACCCATCTACTTACCACAGCACCCTCATCATAGCACTTTGGCAGAATTTTGGATTTGTCTGGGGCCAGAGGTCAGGTGTAAGCAATGAGATACAGCCCTTGGGTATTTCTTCAGACACTTTCCACTCTAAGTTACCTGGCAGAACTACAGGACTATCTCTAGGCTATGGTTGCAAGAGTGGGTCATAAAGAAGGGCTCCTTGCTTGTGGTTCTGGCTCAAAACAATTTGAACGCTGGTGCTTTGTCCTTTGTTCAGTCACTAGGTTGTGTCCAACTTTTTATCACCCCATGGACTGCAGCACGCCAGGTCTCCCTGTCCCCAGCCATCTCCCAGAGTTTGCCCAAGTTCATGGTCGTCGCCTCAGTGATGCCATCCAACCATTTCATCCTCCACTGCCCCTTTCTCCTTTTGCCTTCAATCTTTCCCAGCATCAGGGTCTTTTCCAATGAGTCAGCTCTTTGCATCAGGTGGCCAAAGTACAGAGTACAAAGCACAGAGCTGCAAGCAACAGTGCTTCCAGGACTGATCTCCTTTAGGACTGACTGGTTTGATATCCTTGCAGTCCAAGGGATTCTCAAGAGTCTTCTCCAGCACCACAAATTGAAAGCATCAATTCTTCATCATTCAGCCTTCTTTATGAATGAACTCTCACATCTGTACCTGACTACTGGAAAAACCAAACTAGATAGACCTTCACTGGCATAGTGATATATCTGCTTTTTAATATGCTGTCTAGGTTTGTCATAGCTTTTCTTTCAAGGAGCAGGTCGCTTTTAATTTCATGGCTGCAGTCTTCGTCCGCAGTGACTCTGGAACCCAAGAAAATAAAATCGGTCACTGTTTTCACTTTTCCCCCCTTCTATTAATATTTGCCACGAAGTGATGGGTCCAGATGCCATGATCTTAGTTTTCTCAATGTTGACTTTCAAGCAAACTTCACCGCCATCAGAGGCTCTTCAGTTACTCTTTACTTTCTGCCTTTGTAGTAGTATCTGTGTAGATATTGTTGATACTTCTCCTGACAGTCTTCATTCCAGCTTGTGATTCACCCAGCCTGGCATTTCACATGATGTGCTCTGAATAGAAATTAAATAAGCAGGGTGACAATATATAGGCTTGTCGTACTCTTTCCCAATTTTGAATCAGTCCTTTATTCCATGTCTGGTTATTCCATAACTGTTGTTTCTTAAGTAAAGGTTTCTCAGGAGACTGGTAAGGTGGTCTGGTATTCCCATCTCTTTAAGAATTTTCTACATTTTGTTGTGATCCACACATTCAAAGGCTTTAGTGTAGTCAATGAAGCAGCTGTTTTTCCTAGAACTCCTTTTCTATCTCCACGATTCAGGGAATGTTGACAGTCTTATTTCTGGTTCCTCTTCCTCTTTGAAACCCATCCTGTACATCTTCAAGTTCTCATTTCAAGTACTGCTTAAGCCTAGCTTGACAGATTTTGAGCATAATCTTGGTAACATGTGAAATGAGCGCAGTTGTACAGTAGCTTGAATGTTCTTTGGCATTGCCCTTCTTTTGGGATTGGAAAGAAAACTGACCTTTTCCAGTCCTGTGGCCACTGCTTAGTTTTCCAAATTTGCTGGCATACTGAGTGCAGCATTTTCACAGCATCGTCTTTCAGGATTTGAAATAGCTCAACTGGAATTCCATCACCTCCACTAGCTTTGTTCGTAGTGATGCTTCCTAAGGCCCACTGGACCGCTCACTCCAGATGTCTGGCTCTAAGTGATTGACCACACCGTCACGGTTATCCAGGTCATTAAGACCTTTCTTGCATAGTTTTTCTGTGTATTCTTGTCACCTTGTCTTAATCTTCTTGGCTTCTGTTAGGTCCTTATTGCTTCTGTTCTTTCTTGTTCCCAGCCTTTCATGAAATGTTTCCTTGATATCTCCAGTTTTCTTGAAGAGATCTCTACTCATTCTTTCTGTTGTTTTCCTCTGTTTCTTTACATTGTTTATTTAAGAAGGCCTTGTTATCTCTCTTCACTATTTTCTGGAACTCTGCATTCAGTTGGGTATATCTTTCCCTTTCTCCCTTGCCTTTTGCTTCTTTCCTTTCCTCAGCTATTTATAAGGCTTCCTCAGACAACCACGTTGCCTTCTTCCATTTCTTTTTCCTTGGGATTGTTTTGGTCACTGCCTCCTGTACCGTGTTACGAACCCCCATCCAAAATTCTTCAGGCATCCTACCAGATCTAATCCCTTAAATCTATTTGTCACTTCCAGTGTATAATCGTAAGGGATTTGATTTAGGTCATACCTGAATGGCGTAGTGGTTTTCCCTACTTTCTTCGATTAAGCCTGAATTTTTCAATAAGGACCATGATCTGAGCCACAGTCAATTCCAGGCGTTGTTTTCATGGACTGTATAGAGCTTCTCCATTTTGGCTGCAAAGAACAATCAGATTTTAGTACTGACCATCTGGTGATGTCCATGTGTGGAGTCGTCTCTTGGGTTGTTGGAAGAGGGTGTTTGCTATGACCAGTGGGTTCTCTTGGGAAACTGTTAGCCTTTGCCTTGCTTCATTTTGTAATCCACAGTCAAACTTTCCTGTTATTCTGGGTTTCTCTTGACTTCCTACTTTTTTATTCCAGTCCCCTATGAGGAAAAGGATACCTCTTTTTGGTGTTAGTTCTAGAAGGTATTGTAGGTCTTCACAGAATGGGTCGACTTCAGCTTCTTCAGCATTAGTGGTTGAGACATAGACTTGGATTACTGTGATGTTGAATGGTTTGCCTTGGAAATGAACCGAGATCCTTCTGTCATTTTTGAGATTGCACCCAAGTACTGCATTTCCGACTCTTGTTGACTATGAGGGCTACTCCATTTCTTCTAAGGGATTCTTGCCTACAGTAGTAAATATAATAGTCATCTGAATAAAATTTGCCTATTCCTGTCCACTTAATAGTTGGCTGATTCCTAGGATGTTGATGTTCAGTCAAGCCATCTCCTGCTTGACTATGTCCAATTTACCTTGATTTGTGGACCTAATATTCAAGGTTCCTATGCAGTATTGCTCTTTACAGCATCAGACACATCTTTTGCCACCATCTTTCAACCAGACCATCTGGTTCTATCACCACCAGACACATCCACAACCGAGCGTCATTCCCACTTTGGCCCAGTGGCTTGTTTCTTACTGGAGCTATTAATAATTGTGCTCCAGTAGCATACCGGGTGCATTATGACCTGGGCCGGGGCGTGGGTGGG
>SJYQ01091746.1:0-35316 GCA_006410935.1 Redunca redunca | reverse complement strand
ATTGCTCGCAACTACAACTTGCAAGTTGGTGCTTAACATTCATTCACAAGGGCTGCTGCTGCTGCTAAGTCGTTTCAGTGGTGTCTGACTCTGTGCGACCCCATAGACGGCAGCCCACCAGGTTCCCCCGTCCCTGGGATTCTCCAGGCAAGAACACTGGAGAGGGTTGCCATTTCTTTCTCCAGCTGTAGGGATGTAAATAAATAACTCCTTCCCTAATAAGATGGGCTGGATAGGCCACCCAAACCAGTATTCTTGGGCTTCCCTTGTGGCTCAGCTGGTAAAGAATCTGCCTGCAATGCAGGAGACCTGGGTTGGGAAGATCCCCTGAAGAAGGGAAAGGCTACCCACTCCAGTATTCTCCTCTGAAAAAAGCCATGAATGGAGGAGCTGGTGGGCTGCATTCCATGGGGCTGCAAAGAGTCAGATATAACTGAGCGATTAAGCCCGCACACACAAGGCATGGGGTCAACCGAAATGTCCATCGACAGAACAGATGAAGATGCTACATGTACTGAATGGACTGTGGCTCAGCCAGAAACAGGAAATAATGTCGTCTGCAGCAAAATGGATGGACCGGGAGATGTCTACACTAAGTCCAGTGAGTCAGGCAGAGAAAGACATGTATGATATCACTTACAGGTAGAATACAAAAATTTATAGAACTGAACTAATTTACAAAAGAGAAACGACTCACAGATGATACAGTTAGGGTTACCAAAAGGGAAAGTTGGGGGGGATAAATGAGGGGGCTGGGTTTAAGCAACACCCACTAATATTTATGGGCTTTCCTGGTGGCTCAGACAGTAAAGAAGTCTGCAATGCAAAAGACCCAGGTTCGATCTCTAGATTGGGAAGATCCCCTAGCGAAGGGCATGGCAACCCTCTCCAGTATTCTTGCCTTGAGAATTCCATTGACAGAGGAGCCTGGTGGGCTACAGCCCAGGGACTCACGAACAGTTGGACACGACTGAGCAACTAACACTTTCAGTAACATTTATAAAATAATCAACAAGGGCCTACTATGGAGGACAGGGAACTCTACTCAACATTCTGTCATAACCTATATCCAAAAACAAGCCAAGAGCAAGAGAAATTTATATATACATATGTCTATTTATACCTGAATCACACTGCTGTACACTTCAAATAAACATAACATTGCAAATCAATAATACTCCAAGATAAAATAATCTTTAAAACATAAAAAATGCCTAACAAAGTTCCCTTTGGCCACAGGAACCTGGGCTCTTAGCACATCCCTGGGGCCTGAGGAAGCTGGAGCCAATGGCTGGACTAACCATAGGCCAGAGAGCATGGAGAGCACAGTTCTGATCCTAACCAACCCTGAACCAAAGATCACCTGTCACCAGAGGCCCCAGGACCCTGACCTGAACCAGAAGTCACAGCAGCTGCGATTTACTGAGACCTGTGTGAAATGGCACAGCCTTCCTGTGTAGGCACATACCCCTCGCCTTACTGATGAGCAAACGGGCAAGACGTTCAAAAGCCACTGCCATGCGCTAAAGCCAGCGCTGGCATCACGATCCACCGTCACAAGGACTCTGAAATTAGTCCTTTCAAGGCTGGATCAGAGAGGAAGTACGGGGGCTCCTCAGAGGTTGGCAAGGAGGGGAGCTCCCACCAGGCCTTTCTGTGTGCACACTTAGATGGACGGTCAGGCCGCTCACTGCAGGAAGCTGTGCACACAGGTAAGTGTGGACCCCTGTTCTACAGGTTCCTTGTGCGTTTCTCAGCAGCAGAACCTCCACTTTGAAATAAATCTTAGATCTAGTCGGAGGGAGGGGATATACAGATACTTAGGACTGATTCACGTTGTATGGCAGAAAGCGACACAACATTGTCAATTATCCTCCAATTTTAAAAAAGTAATGATATTAAAAATAATAAATATTAGATGATAACATATAAAATGGGGGGGGGAAAGTGAAACTACTTTGGCTGAAGTTATAGCTGCTTGGCCCACTCACTCTGCAATATCCAAGCCTTTAGCGAACAGGAGGACAATAGTTGCTTCTTTCCTTCCATTATTCACATACGAAAAGAAAGGCCAAGAAGGCAACTTTTGCTCAGGTTTCCAGCGGACACAGACTACACTGAATTCTAATGAGCTCTACATTTCTGCTTTCTCTCACACTCTCTGTGCTCCCAAGGGCAGGCCTGGTCCTCCGTACAGTGCCTGCTGCCATCAACGGATGAATAATGAGAGGGGACTGTCCCCAGTCACATGATGGGCTTAGTGATAGGTCACTGGGCTCCTGGCCGTAAGCTGTGTTTGTACCTTACACCACCAGGATCAATGACAGTAAGCTGGAAGTAAATGAAATTACTGCCCTCAACCGTTTGTGCTTAGGAGAGTAACGTGTTAGCCATTCCTAAGGGAAATAGTTCAAATTTGTTAGAACAAAATAAGTCAAGGGAGTGGAATACAGGGTTGTGTCCATCTTCCGGGGCAGCTGCCAAACCCAAATGAGACAAATGGAAGGGTAATGCAAAAGATACAGAGAGTTTTGGTGAGGACACAGCGGCAGAACAGCCACACAGGTTTCCAATCCTTTCACAAAAACAAAGCCACCAGGAGAGTAAAAGGAACCCCCAGATGACATTAAGGGAGTTCATCAGACTCTAGAACATGAAGGAGTAGGGCCAAACCACTCATAGCCATAAAACCAGTGTGGTTTCAGCACGGAGAGGAGAAAGGCAAGTTTTTAAGGCCCTTTGAGTCAAGTAACCCAAGAATTATGATCAAATACACATCCCTTCTAGATAGAAAACTCAACAAGCCAATGGAGAACTGTCAAAACTAGGAGCAGAGTCCCATGCTTTCGTTTAAAAGTGAAAAATGGGGGATGCAAGAAAGTTGTGAATGGAGTCTCTAGCAATGAACAATTCATTACCTAAAGTAAAATACACTGGATGGGAGTACACAGACATTAGACACTGCTAAAGGAAAGATCAGTAAGTCTGAATTAAGCCAAAAAAATTACACAAACTGAAGCACAGAAAGAGAGACAAGACCCCTCTAAAAAAATAACAACAGGTAAGTTACTACAATAGTAAGTAGTTTAAAATATGTGTAAGTCCAAAAATCTCTGAAGAAACAGCCAAGATTTTTTTCAAACTGGATTAGAACTATAACCCTACAGATTCTAGGAAGTCAAAGAACCTCACACACACTATAATAAAACAAGCTAAAAAAGCATCCAGAGAAAAAAGATATATTACAGATAAAGGAACAAGTATAACAATGGCAGCCAACTTCTCTTCAGAAATTTTGTAAAGCATGAGAAGATTAATGTCAGATGTGCTGAAAGAAAAAACCTGTTAGCTTGGAATTCTACACCGAGTGAAAATATCCTTTTTTAAAGGTGAAATTAACTCTTTTTCAAGTAAAAACTGAAACAATGAATTACCAGAAAAGCTGAAATACAAGAAATGTGAAAGTAATTTCTTCAGGTAGAAGGAAAATACCACAGATGAAAATCTGAATCTATACAAAGGAATAAGGAACACCAGAAATAGTAAACATCTGGGTGAATAGAACATTTTCTTTCATTTGTTTAAAATCTCTAAAAATACTGACTATCCAAAGTACACTGTGGAGGTTATAGCATATAGAAATAAAATGTATGAAAGCACAAATAATGGCAATAGGGAAATCAAAGTATTCTGTTTGAAAGATCTTATAGTATAGAAAAGGAATATCCTATCAGTTCAAAATATGTTGTGGTGAAGCTGTGTTTTAAATCCTAGGTCAACCACTGAATAAAACAAAGAATAAAGCTAATAATTCACCAGTGATTAACATAATACCACAAAAAAAATGGTCCAAAAATGGCCATGAAAAGAGAAAAGGAAGAAAGAACAGAAGAGTCAAATAGAGAACAGCTAGTAGGTTTATACCAAGCTATACAAGTGATCACAATAAACAGGCTAAACACTCCCAAGGAAAAGGCCCTGGTCAAAAGAGATGATCAGAATAGGTTAAAAAAAAAAAACCAACTACAGGCTGTTTATACAAAACCTACTTTAAACATGAATACACAGATTAAAACAATGGAAATGATTTAGAAGCTATCCTATATACACACTAATCAAAAGAAAAATGAAGTATCTATATTACAATGACATAAAACTGATTCCAGAATAAAAAATATCGGATAAAGTAGACTTCGGGACAAATACTTAAAGGATTTTAAAAAAGGACATAATAAAATGATCAATTCATCAAGAAGGCAACAGCCCTAAATACGCATGCACCTAAAACAGAGCTTCAAAATATGTGAAACAAAAACTCACACAACTGAAGAGAAGTCATCTCCAATTCCAGCTGGAGATCTTAAAACTCCTCTTTTAGCAACAGAGCAAGTAGATCCCTAAAAAAAAAAAGTAAGGTTATGGAATACATACACAAACCTATCAATCAGTTTGACTTATAGCATATTTCACCCAACAACACTTAAAGGCATTCAAGTACATCTGGAACATTCATCAAGACAGACTCATTTCTGGACACTCAGACATTCTTTAACAAATTTAAAAGAATTAAAAGCATCAAGAACATATTCTTGGACTATAATGGAAATAACCTAGACATCAATAATAGAATATTTGGGAAAATCTTCAAGTATTTGGAAATGTAAGCAATATGTACACAAATAACTCAGGGGTCAAAGAAAAAAAAAAACAATCACAGTAAAAATAGTTATCTATAGAGGAAAAAAGAAACAGAGAGAAGGGGACAGAAATGGAAGGTAACAGTCTCAGCTCTACAATGCAGGAGCCCCAGGAGAAGCAGTTTCAATCCCTGGGTTGGGAAGATCCTCTGGAGAAGGAAACAGCTACCCTCCCCAGGATTCTTGCCTGGAGAATCCCATGGACAGAGGAGCCTGGTGGGCTGCAGTCCATGGGGTCACGGGAGTCGGATACGGCTGAAGCGACTTGGCACACACGTACCTTGTCCTATGCATTGCCTTTGGAAGCATGTGATGTTTAGTAAATAACAGTTAAAGAGGGAAAAATCCCTGAAAACTGAGAGAACAAACGGATGTAATTTTACTCATATCAAGCCCAATCCATAACCAAGAGAGAAAATAAGTATTCGAGTGTTTTAAACTGTACATTCTAATAGGCTGTACATACTAATAGGCTGTATTTAGTAGTTTTGTGGTTTGTAGTAATTGCAGTCATCTTGTTTTGAAAGTATTATATTGAGACCATAATACAGAGCAAGAGAAAAGTAGTTTTGTTACTGTAACAGGAAACCAAGATTTTTAAGATAAAAGAAGGGATTTAACTATACAACTCAAGAACTGAAAACACTGTCACCTTAAGTTTTACTTGGAAATAACACTAACTCATGACCTATTTTTCTCCTAACTATATTTTTTCTCATCTCTGTACTGAAAAGGCCTAGAAGCAATATAACTAATTAGCATCCAGACTGTGGTCTTCTGTAAAAACATATATTTACTTATTTATGGCTGCCCTGGGCCTTTGCTGCTCCGTGCAGGCTTTCTCCAGTTGTGGTCCATGGGATCTAGGGCGAAAGGGCTCAGGAGTGTGGGGCACAGGCTTAGTTGCTCTGTGGCATGTGGAATCATCCGGGACCAAGGATCGAAACTGTGTCCCTTGTGTTATCACGTGGATTCTTAACCACTGCACCATCAGGGAAGTCCCAGACTGTGGTCTTTAAAAACTAATTTCCACTAAAACAAACCAGTATTTCTTAAAAGAATTACAGATTAAGGTCAGAAGCAGGAAGGGCACACACAAAATGAGCCCAGGATTTCTTAACAGGACAGAAAAAAATGAAAGTGTTAGATGCTCAGTCATAACAAGGAAGCTACCAAAAAACAATAGGGTTATGTCAAAAGCACACAGCAATCAACTCTTCAAATATGGAAGCATCAAAAATAATAATGACTATAATCGATTAAAACACATTTTAAAAACTCTTTGAGTGTGTGATAGGGGAAAAATTTTGAAGGTTGCTAGAACAATGAATGACCTTACTTTGAAAATAAGAAAAAAAATCATGTATTTTTCTTGCCTTTCCTGTACAAACTGTGTATCACGGTGATAAAATAATTGCTGAAGGAAACAATGCTAGTAAATGTAGAAAGGAACAATAAAAAAAAAAAAATCAGGTACAGGCACAGGGCTGGTACAGCCAGAGAGTGTGTTTTATCTGTTAAAGATACATACTGAAGCTTTTATGGTCGAAATTACGTGATTGCCGAGATTTGCTTTTAAAATATCCCCCTAAAAAGAAAAACGGTAAGTGGGATAAAAACATCAAGCAAGATGCTAATACATATCGAAAGTGACGATGGATGCTTGGAGACTCAGTGTATTACTCTCTCTGCTTTCTATGTTAGAAAATTTCCAGAATAAGAACCTCAGATACATGTGGTGTTATTTGCTCAGTTGTGTGTGACTGTGACCCCATGGACTGTAGCTCGCCAGGTTCCTTTGTCTGTGGGGATTCTCCAGGTAAGAATACTAGAGTGGGTTGCCATTCCCTTCTCCAGGGAATCTTCCCGATCCAGGGATCAAACCCAGGTCTCCTCCATTGCAGGCAGATTCTTTACCATCTGAGCTACCAGAGTGAGAGAGTGAAGTCGTTCAGTCGTGTCCAGCTCTTTGCAACCCCATGGACTGTAGCCTACCAGGCTCCTCTGTCCGTGGGATTTTCCAGGCAATAGTACTGGAGTGGATTGCCATTTCCTTCTCCAGGGGATCTTCCCAACCCAGGGATCGAACCCACGTCTCCCACATTGTAGACAGACAAGCCACCAGGGAAGCTCTCAAATATATGTGGAGAGAGTTTATCTTCAGTTCAGTCGCTCATTGATGTCCAACTCCTTGCGACTCCATGGACTGCAGTACACCAGGCTTCCCTGTCCATCACCCACTCCTAGAGCCTACTCAAACTCATGTGCATCACGTTGGTGATGCCATCCAACCATCTCATACTCTGTCGTCACCCTCTCCTTCTGCCTCAATCTTTCCCAGCGTCAGGGTCTTTTCAAATGAGTCAGTTCTTCCCATTAGAGGGCCAAAGTATTGGAGTTTCAGCTTCAGCATCAGTTAACATTGGCTTAAGTTACACTATTCTCCTCCAAAGGCCTCTGGGGTCCAGATCTGAGTGGATTCCCACCCCAGTCCCACAGCTGGGGGTATGCAGTGAGGTAATTTCCGGGCACCGTCTGCACTCCCTCAGTGGTTCTGACGTCCTTCACCCATTCCTTCCTCCCTGACCCAGCCTCAACTCTTCGGGATGTGCTTGGGGTGGTTTCCAACCCACAGGCATATCTCTGTTTCCAAAGATAACACAGCAAGAGAGCGTGGGTGTTTGCCTGTGGGTGGTGTGTCTCCCCACAACCCTGCCCCACCTTCAGGCCTCTGGGCCCCCAGGCCTGAGCTCAGGTGGCCCCCAGGGGCGAAGGCCTCTGGGTGACAGGCTTACACTCTGCTGGGACTGAAGGAGGGGTTCTAGCCTCCACGGTGGGTGCGCTGGTGGTGAGAAGCTTACCAGCAGAGGTACTGATACTCGGCCCCTGCAGTCCCCTGAGGGCCTCAGCCAGCCCCTCCCAGGCCCACACTGTCCCTAGAGTCTCCACAGGGGTCCAGTGCCCCCCGAAGTCCATCTGCGTCAGGAGGTCACCGGATAACCGCTGGTCTGCTGGCTCCCCGACCCCCATTCTGTCGTGCTCAGAACCTGGTTGGGCGGCCAGCACTGCCGCTGAGGGCTGCGTGGCTCTGGGGAGACTGTGCCTCTGGGGCATTCGATTTTCCTCATGAAGAGACAGGTGCAGCCTCCCAGGTCTTTAAGGTCCTGTTGGGTCACTCCTCCCCTCAGGAGCCTTCATAGGATCCAGCCCCAATGCCTTGTCCCAGCAGCTCCCAAACTGTGCTTATCCTCACCCGGCATCTCCTTCAAGGCCTTTCCTTACGATCCATCCCCAGCCTCTGCCACCCTCCTCTGAGCATCGCACCTTCTGACTGGGGCTCCACACAGTCTGCACTCATGCCTGCTGTTCATCTCCGCTCCTGCCCGCTGCCTGCCGCAGGGCTTCCCTGCAAAGCTCTGCTCCGTTGCCAGTGGAGCCCTTCCCACCCTCCCAGCCAGAGCCCGGTCAGAAGTGAGTTCTTCCTCCAAAACACTAGGAGGTCTACGCAGACAACTCACCGAGCCCTTAGGAGTCCTCGCCTGAGCATCCCGTGAAGGGGTCCGGGGCAGGTATGGAATCTCCCATGTGGTTGACGAATTCTTCATCTGAGAACATCTGACGTAGCAGAGGCTGGCCAGGGTACAAAAAATTAGTTGTTTTCTGAATGATACTTGACAGGTTGTAAAGGATTCACACCATCACCTCAGTTAATCCTGAAAGCCACTCTGAGAGGCAGCCCTGAGCAGGGGACGCTGAGGAACCTGGCTGCAATTGGGGAGACCAGCCCACACGTTAGCAAAGGCTGAGCTGAGCCATCACCACCACCCAGAAGAAAGCACTGGCGTTCAGCCTCTGTTGGAGATGGTCCCTGCCCTGCTCTCCTGCAGTTTCTTCATCTGAAAAATGGCCTTCCCTTGGAGAGGCCTGAAAATTCCACGAGCTGGAGTCCTATAGGCTTGAAGCTGTGAGAGCCTGAGCAGAATCCCTTATGGAAAGCAGCAAAGGCCGGGGCAGGACATGCTCCTGAGATCGAGTGATCCTGTCCCTAGAGGAAGGGAACCACAGACAGGCAGAGGCCGCCGAGCAGCAACAGCGGGCAGGACTCAGAGCCGCCCCCCTCCCTCCCACCTAAACTCAGGGCTGAGCATGCCTGGGGACAGGAGGGCAGATGGCCACCCCACGGGGCTGCCCCAGGCCAACCCAGCCATCTCTCAGGGCATCTGACCTCCACTGCTGATTTCTACCCAGAGGACGTCATGAGCATTTTTAGTTCCCGAGGAATGTTAATCAGCACCCGGAGGCTGGGCTGCCTTGAGGTAGGACTGCTGTTTAAAACAAACAGGAGCTTCCCTGGTGGCTCACTGGTAAAGAATCCTCCTGCTGATGGGTTCGATCCCTGGATTGGGGAGATGCCCCATGCTGAGGAGCAGTGGAGCCGTGTGCCACTACTACTGAGCCTGTGTTCCTCAACATGAGAGCCCCCACTGGCCGCAACTAGAGAAAAATCCATGCAGCAATGAAGACCCATCACAGCCAAATAAATGAATCCCAGGCAGGCACTCTGGTGGCTCTTGTCGGCAAGGAGCTGTTTTTATGGGTTTATCTCACCCTGACAACCGAGTGTCTGCAGGGCCATCTGAACACAGTGTCCTAGGACCTTGCTGGTTCAGCTTCCTCATCCCTCCGCAGGGCCTGGGACAGAGGACTTGAGGAGCCCCACTGTCAAACATTCCACCTCTGAATGAACATCCTTGGCAAACAGCACCCACGTCCTTCCACCGCTCCTAGCTGGGGGAGGCAGGCACACAGGGGGCTAAGCTGTCTACTCAGCAGTTGTGGCCCCAGGCTAAGTTGGAGCCCTAGGGCTGATTGCAGGGCTTGGGGCACAGGGATGGAAGGTGGGGCAGAGAGGGGCTGGGAGGAGGGGAGGGGAGGCACGTGGTCCGGACTCTCTCCTCCAGGCCCGTGTGTCCCCAGCCAGCTGAGGCCATGCCTGCCCTGGGGACCGTCTGCAGCCTCCTGCTGCTCAGTGCACTCTGGGTGGACATGGCCAGGGTGGGCTCCAGCTCCCTGAGCCTCAAACATCAGAAAGTGCAGGTGAGACATCTCCCCACGAGCCCTGCATTCTGAATGGGGAAACTCCTTCCAGCCCTGCCCTGAGCCATGTGACCTGGGCAGTGGCTCACACGCTCTGGGCTTCAGCCTTCCCCCAGAGCACAAAGGAGGCCTCTAGGTCTAAAGGCGGACCCGTACCTCACTCTGCTTCTGGACGGACAGGGAGCTCAGTGTCCTAAGGAGAAGACCTTCTCTTTCCAGCAGAGAAAGGAATCCAAGAAGCCAGCAGTCGCACTGAAGCCCCGAGGCCCTGGGAGGCTGGCTTGGCCTGGAAGTCAGGCAGAAATTGCAGAAGATGAACTGGAAATCCAGGTGGGTCTCTGCAGTTTTATGCCGCTGGCAGTGGAGGGGATAGTGGACTCTGTACCACTGGGCTCTGGGAGGTCTTTGCCCATCAGCAGACAAATACCTAAGTAACTTTGCTGCAGCAGGATGAGCTCCAAGCAGAGGGGAATGGAGGTGCCAGCAGATACCAGGCGATCACAAAGGGGACCCGGCGAACAGATACCAGGAAGAAAGGGCTGCTCAGACTGGAGACGTTTCCCTAGAGAAAACTTTCTGATGGACTCAGGGACCTCTCAGACCTTATCTGACTTTATTTTATGAGGGGCAGAACCCTGGACAGGTGAGCTGGGGGCCCAGCTCTCACCGAACCCCACCTATTGATGAGGATGGAGCCCACCAGGCTTGCTTAGGCTTTGGTGAATTGTGCACGGAAGGCCAAGGAGGACTAGGAGAGAGAGGGCGTGAAGGCATTTTATAAGGGATCCCCACCTGTGTGGGAAAGGTGAGTGCAAGGAGGTGTGCGTGCTTAGAAAACCAGTGAATGGTCCCGACAAGAGTTAAGGTAGAGAAAGACCTCTGTACAGGGAAAGCAGAATGCCCCCGGGATGCCTGGTCCCCACACCTCAGTCTCTCTTTCTGCTGCTTCATTCTCCTGCTTAGCGTTTAACCTCTACAACCGCCTGTGAGGTCAGTAAGGCTGGTCTTTTAGAGTAAGGCCCTCATTTAGAGACAAAGGACAGAGGTTCAGCTGGGAGAGCTCATTGGCCTGAGGGGCCACAGCTTGTGTGGGGCAGAGGTGGAACCCCTGGTCTGGGGGGACTGCGGTCCCCAAGCCCTGTATCCCCATCACCCTCTGGCAGAGAGAGCGGGAGGCTCAGGAAGTCTCCTTGGCCTCCCTCCCCTGATCCCTGTGAGTCAGGGGTGAAATCCCCAACCCACACCCTCTGACCCTTGCCAGGCACTTCCTCCCACCACGTGTGAGATCCCACCTGTCACATTCCCCCTCGACACCAGTCTGCAAATCCTTAGACTAAAATGAGGGAACTTTCCCAGTGCACCAGCCAAGTCCAGCAGGGCAAGAGAAGCCCTAAGCCAGCTCAGATGCAGAAGAAGTTTCTAGTTTCCACAGAGGGAATGGCAGGCATTGCTTCAGCTAGAACTGGGAGTCCGCAAGTCCAGAGGTGGGGAGCACCAGAGGTGGAGGGGGCTGTGACACAGGGCATGACTCTGGCTCTGCTCTCCAAACCCCTCCAGTCCTGGGGTCCCATCTCGAACATCACAGGCCCCTCCACTCCCTCCGAACTTGTTTCCCAAAATGGAGTTTCAGACCTGGAAGCTTTCAAGACCAAGTCCCATCCCCAGTGCACCCAACCGCTACTCACCAGATGAGAACACTGAGGCCAAAGGGGTCTTTTCAAGCCACTTGAAGCCGCTCTCCCGTCGGGCAGCCACTGCGCCTGTCAGTTGCTCCTCGTCTGGCTCCAGGGTGCAGCCTACCCTGGCAGGTCTCCAGTTCGGTGCCCCTAGTGCTCTGCAACGTCTGCTGGGGTCATCTGACGACTCCCACCAGCCAAGGGGTGGAGGGAGGGAAAATGAGTATGCACTGGAGGGAGGGAAAGAGGGACTTCAGGTCCCCCCAGATCAGTGACGTCATCACCCGCTTCATCTTCATGGTGGAGACGAGAGGGATGGAGGTACGTTTTAAATAGGGAACCAACACATATCTGTTTTATTAATATCTTTGAGCATCTCTGCTCATCTGTGAAATGGGAGCCACAGTGGCCCCTACCTGGAGGGTAAGGGCTCGGCCTGAGCCTGACCAGGATGAGGGCTGCACACCAGGCGTGGTGGCAGTGGCCCTGGGGCTCAAAGGGCCTCCAGGGCTGGTGGGTCCCAGTCTGGCATCTGGCCCTGACCACCACCTCCCTCTTCAGCCCTGGGCACATCATACAACCTCTTAGGGCCTTGGCTGTTTCACCTGAAAACAGGGCTGACACGTCCTGAGTGTAAGGCAGCGGGCAGAAGGGCCATGGGCTCCTTTTCAGCCCCAAGAGCCCTTTGTCTACTTGTCCAGAATCTCATTGCCCAACACGGCCAGGAACCCACGTGGTTACTGGGGTAACATGAAGGTAAGTAGTCTCCACCCCCCAGGAGAGAAACGATGACGTGGCCACAAACAGAGCTCCTTCCTCTGCCCACAGCTTTGAGCTTCAAGAAGTCATCTCATAGGCTGCTGAGAAAGGAGGGCTCATGGGATACCCTCCCTGCAGAATGGAGAGATGGAGCACAGGAAGCACAAACTTGGCTCCAAGCATCCTTCAAGGAAAGCGTCAGCTTCCTGTCCAATTTTCCCAAAACAAGGAAAGGCCTGTGCAGTCAAGAGGAAGCCCATCTGGGAAGGGAAGAAGGCGGGGGGCAGACACCATTCCCCAGGCTAGTGCTGCGTCCACCAGGGAGAGCCCTGTCCCCAGATCACCCTGCCGGCATCTCAAACTCTACCACTGGCCATTCAACTTCCTGCCTTCCAAAGCTGCAAGGATGCGGGAAACTCATTCTAGGGGACCCCACAGCTTTTATCAGTAACCTCCTCAGTGGTAAGGACAGAGGGTACAGGGTAAGCCCTTAAAGATGGTGAGGACAAGCACTGAAGCATATACACTATCGTGTGTAAAACAGGCAGCTAGTGGGAATTTGCTGTGTAACACAGGGAGCTCAGCCAGGTGCTCTGTGAGGACCTAGAGGGGAGCAGGGGGCTTCAGAGGGAGGGGATATTCAGGCTGATTCATGCTGTTGTACTGCAGGAACCAACATGACATCGTAAAGCAATTATCCTTCAATGTAAAATGAAATAAAGATGGTGGGGGTAATAAGACCCAGGAAGGAGGCTAACCTGGCTGAGGGGTGCCTGCTGGACCCCAGGCTCTTCTCTCTCCCCTTCCTGAGCGCCCAGGGCCTCCACTGGGATGAGGGTGGGAGGGTGAGACCTCTGACAATTCCTGGGCCCTCCTCCTATAGTTCAGTACGCCCTTTGACGCCGGGATCAAAGCTGTCAGGGGCTCAGTCCCACCAGCACGGCTAGACCCTGGGGAAGTTTCTTCAGGATGTCCTTTGGGAAGAAGCCCGTGCTAAGTCCTTGCCCAGGTCAGGTCAACACCAAGTTTTCTCTGGAGTCCCAGCATGAGTCTGCCTATGGGTAACAAAACAGAAGTTTTCTTCCCCACCCTTGCCTCTCAAGCTTCTGATTCCTCTGTCCCAAACACAGTCATCCCTCAGTTCCCAGAGGGGATTGGTTCCAGGACTCCCCCCACCCTGCTTTTAGGGGATGGACCCCAGTTACATGGTCCACACTCCGAGGCCAGTGCTTTCCCCGTGGCAACACACCATGTCCGTCACCCTGTGGAAGAAAAGCCAACTGATGGCGCCAGCAGGACTGTGGACAAAGCAGCAGGGCTTTTTGGTGGGCTTTTTTTTTTTCCAGCTACGCTGTGAGGCACGTGGGATGTTAGTTCCCCAACCAAGGATGGAACCCATGCCCCCTGGACATGCGGAGTCTTAAACCCTGGACCACCCCGGAACCCCCAGACACGGCACTTTGACTTGACCTCTTGCTTTTTAGAAGGCCCGATCGGGAAGTGACCGACCCTGAGACCAGCCACCTCTCTGTTCTCCCAGAAGCCCTCAACTGGATTCCAGAACCCTTCAGAGACCACACCCAGCTCTGAGGGGTATTAGCCCGAGGTGAATCAATGCTCAAACTGGATGCTGAAGGTGCAAAATGTTTACTTCACCAAAGAGGAACATTTCACTGAAAACCGCCCAGCCAGCCAATTCTTGGTCTGTGGTCAATGGGAAGAGAAAAAATGAACCCGTAGCAAGGAGGTGTGCATGCTTAGAAAACCAAATTAGAGCCACACCTACAGCGGAGAAGTTTATTGAGGGGATGTAGGAGCAGAGGAGGGAGACAAAAAGGAGGAAGGAAGGGCGAGACAGAGGAAAAGAAGACAGGCAAGGGTCCTTTAAGTACCAGGGCTTCTCAAGTGCAAAGAAAGGGACATTAACAACCAGTGAGGCCTGTGTGAGCAGGGGAACTTCCGGTGACACTGTCAGAGCCACTGAACTGACATTCAAGGGCAGAACAGATGCTGGGAACGTGAAAGCCTGAGTCTGAAGCTGGACACAATTGGGGCACGAGAAACAGCTGGAGCCACTGCCAGACACGGCTGAACTGACCTCTTTCCCCTTCCTCCTGGTCCACTGAGAAAACCCGCACAGCAGACACCATCTCATGTGGCCAAGGCTGGCCACTGCCTTGGCTCCTTCATCAATCTGGGACACTAGGGTGACGTCCCAAAAGCCTTCCAACCCCAGCTCACAGCTGAAGTGAGCCTTGATCCTTAAGTTTCACCGCTGAATTCCAGTGAAGACCCAGTCTTCCCTGGGGGAATGTCTCTTATCAGTCACATGCTGTTTGGTGTGAACTGACTCTCGAGCTAGTGACGAAGGAAGGGTGATCACAAGGGGAGAAGCACTGCCCGCCTCAGCATGTGAGCACCTGTTAGAAACACACGGGACACCCCTCTGTGGAACTGAGGTAACGTCCACACTCTGGAGAAACCCTTGTCACAGAGGGCTCCCTGTAAGAGCCAAGTGTCTTCTCCAGTGACATTCTGGCCGCCAGGGACTTAAGACACAGCCCCGTAGTGCAAACCACCCATCACGCTTGGTGGGCACCACGATACCCCACCACCACCCCTCAGCGAGGCGCCACGCGTGGCCCGTGGAATGTCACCGTGATCAGGGAACCTCTTAAAAGTGCAGAATCTTGGGCCCCATCCTTGCCCTAGAAGATCAGGATCTGCGTTTTAACAAGACCCCAGGAGCATATATCATGGCTTAATGCCCACAGGGTCCTATTCAGGCAGCAGAGCCAGGTGGCCCCACCTGACTTAGGACAGGTGTCAACTCTCGTGTGACTTAGGACAGTGCAGGGGACCCTCAAGGAAAATGAGAATGAAAAGGCTGTCCTGCTTCCTCTTTCACTGACCTCCCTGTCCCCAACTCTCTAAGCTGCAGCTCTGCCATCAACTCCGTGCTTGTCCACTGGGCAGACCACACACACACACCCCTTCCATCTCAGGAAAATACACACACCTATTTAGCTGTGTAGTGACTTGGCTCAGCGAGCTCTTGCCTCTGAAAGCATCTGCCTCCAAGGGATGACCCCAGTTTGAAAGGCATTATCCCCATTAGGGGGGCTTCCCCGGTGGTTCAGCAGTCACAAATCCCCCTGCCAATGCAGAAGACACAGGAGATGTGGGTTTGGTCCCTGGATTGGGAAGATCCCTGGAGGAGGAAATGACAACCCACTCCAGTATTCCTACCTGGGGAATCCCACAGACAGAGGAGCCTGGCGGGCTTCAGTCCACTGGGTGGCAAAGAGTTATACACAGCACACACACATCCCCACCAGAGGAATCTAAGGTATTAGAAAGCAGGTGAATGATCTGGGTGGAGGAAGCGAAGTCCACCTCCAGTGAGCCAGTTTTTCTCTCTGATGCAGAGACTCACATGTGGGCCTGGAGCTGAGGCACCTCCCAGCTCTAAAACTTAGCAGGGGGGCCACCCCAATCGTGGCTGGCAATGCCCAGAGCCCTTTTCTCAACATCCAGAGGAGAAGCCAAGGCCCAGCCATCATCAAACGGCGCAAAAAACCACTTCCTGACCTGGTGAAGCCGCCAGTCAGGGTTCAGGGGAGGACGGGTGCCAGGCTCCGAGGAATGCTGGTCACCTGTTGCTCCCCCACAAAGACAAGGCTTTACACTTTTCTCAGGGGGCACACACAAGCCTTCTCTCCCACTTGCCCAGGTCATTCATTCCAGAAACGGATGTTAAGCACCCACTCTGGACGGGGCTCTCTCAACTGGCTCAGGCAGCATGATGGGGTGGAACGCTATGAGCCTCAGACCTAGACCCAAATGTGAACACCAGCTGTCTGATCCAGCCCGTGACAATGAACTTCTCAGGCTCCTTCCATGTAAAACACCCCCCTCCCCGGTCAAGACTGAACACAGTATCTCCCTGGAGGATAGCTGCACTCTGTAGGCATTCAATTACCCTCAGAGCCACCTTTTACTGCATTCCTGCTGTGCACCAGGCACTGTTCTCAACACGTCTCACGTGAATTTAATGTAATTTCAGTTAATTTCCACAATAAACCCACTTAAGAGGAAGAAGACTGAAGTTCAGAGGAATTAGGTGACTTCCCGAGGTAGGGAGCAAACAGGTTTCCGACTTACCCAGAGCTGTGGCCTTGAGCCTAGGCTCCCCCATGTTCTGCTGTTCTCAACCAATCTCACCCTCTTGCCCTGCTACCTAAGGTAGCCTTTTGTTTCCATTTTTCATTTTCGTTCATAAGACATGGGATCAACTTGGAGTAGGCCAAGGACAATTTCAAGTTGACAACTGGAAGAAATAAAAAACTGATCGCAGGGAATACAGGGGACATACTTGAAAAAATGCAGCATTTCAAACCTGGTCCCACATCAGCCTTCTCAGACCTTCTGCCGGACAACACTAACTTCCGGCTCTCCGAAGCAGGTATATTTACGCCCTGGGCTGAGCGAGGTATTTACACAGGAAAAATAAAAACAGCAAAAAAAATGTCCTTATGAAAAAATTGTTTTATAAATAATATGCCCAGTACATTAGAATGATAGCATGTGTATTTTAACTTCTTACACACTTACAAGGATGTAAGAAATTCCCTTAGGATAGTGTACACAGAGGAGTAGAGACCCATGCTTAGCAACCGCACTTTGGTCTGAATTCACTTCCAAACACTGTTAACAAACGAGCATTTACAGCAAGCAAGAGGGCTGCCTGGCCACTGACCAACAGTTCCGCTGCCATTCTGGGCACTTTGTTCAAGCACCATACAGTGGACATTTGCCTGGATTTTACAGAAATGAGTGACATAAAAATGAAAGTGCTCGCAGTAAATGATAACTATTGGTTCCAAGCTTAATACACAGAGAAAGATGTAAAACACCAGGAAGGCCAAGAGCAGATTTCCAGCCACACAGAGACTATCTCTGTGTCAGGCAGACACAGCTGCCGTGTGCTCAGCTGGGATGGAGTTCAGAGTGAGGAATGTGCTGGAGATACACAAACCAATGACTGTGCGTCCCAGATGAGGCATCAACAGATTCCAAATTCATCAACTGTTCTTGGAACAGTCTCCCTTTGGACAGGCTTACTTTTGGCTTGAGCACTTTTGTCCAAGGATACCATAAGACAGAGCTGCAAGACAGGAGGAAGTTCTGTTTCACTGCATGCAGTTTGCCCAGAGGCACCAGAGTTCACAGTCCAGAGCCCACAGTTCAACGGAGTCATCAACAACACCCTCTTTATTCCATTCTCCCCCCTCCTGTTTCACTGATCAGGAACAAATCATTGAACAAATCAAAGAAACGTGTCTATTTTTCAAAGCTAAGAAGCAGAAGTGTATCTGGGTGTTCCTGGGCAGTATAAAGAGTAAATGCTCAGAGGCAGCAGAGATCTGGAGAAGGTACCCAAGCTGCTTACTTCCAGCTGAATTCTGCTGAAGCAGACATATTCGAGAAGGTCTCCAGACCTCCGGATCCTTAGGGTACAAAGGTAGGAAACAACCAAGCCACTGCTAACACTGAGAAATACAGACATGGAGACCATGGGAGCTGGCTGAAGATCCATCACTTTATTTTTAGAGATGGCCAGAGGGGACGAGGGGGCAGAGATACAGAGGCATGCCAGCAACACAGCAGAAACAATCCAGCTGGCCATCCAAAAACTGTAAATGAAACAGTGCCAACTGGCTCCCCCACCCCCACCCCCACNCGCCAAGTCCTTTTCCTTGCAGCTCATGAGGTTCCAAAGCACCTTCCACAAACCTAGAGGGATCCAGCACAAGTGACGGATCTTACGGTTTCAGCTGCTGGTCTCCAGGAAACAGAGGACCCAGGGTGGCCTGTCTCACTGAGGAAGTTGGAATTAATGATCCTTTTGTACCAAGTGCAGAGCGTCCTCACTCTTAACCTTTGACTATCATAACCTTCCAGGATCTGTATGGAACATCCCTTCACAAGGCACCAGCACGGCACAGAGCACAGCTCAGGATGCGAGATGGCCTGGCTGCTCAGAGTCCATGGAGGGGCTCTGACTTCCACCATGGAGAAAGAACACAGTGGAGGCCAAGGTGAGGGAGAGCCCCAGGACGGGAAATGGGAGATTCATGGACACCAGGCCTCTTGTTCTGCATAGGCAATGGACAGGGCTGGGCGGCACCAGCAGAGCTTTGGAGAATTAAACTGGTTTACTTCTTGACCTGGGTGGGGCGCACAAGGGGCCATTACAAGAGATGGAACAGAAGGAATATTTTTGGTCCAACGCTGCAGGAGAAGGGGGCAAAGTGGAGGCCAGCGGGGCTGAGAGCCCCGAGGGCAGGCTAGCAGCTTCTGCGGCAGACTGGACCCTTAGTTCAACACAACTGAGCTGCAGCCCTGGGGGCCTCAGTAAGGGGGAAGAACACCTTCCCTGGGATCCTTGTCCTCAAATAGGCTTCCTCCTCAGGTCCCCCAATCGATCCAGGTTTCCCTTAGCCAGGACTTGCCCTGGACAATGGACGCCCCTCGGCCCTCTCTGTCAACAGCAGGGGAACCACTGAGACCGCAGCTGAGTCCTTCAGCCAGTGCTGACGCGGAACTGACACTGGTGACGGTGCAGGCCAGACCGAGAGTTCTCCAGGGGAGCGAGGGGCTCCTTCACCGGCCACAGGAGCATCAGCCTCCGAGACAGGTCTCTGGCCAGCGTCCCCCAGAGATTTCCCACTCGGGAGTTGTGTTTAGAGTGGAGAACCAGGAACCACACCACTGGCTCACGGCACTAAATGAGCAGTGTGACTTCACACACAGACTGCTTGCGCCTAAGCGGCAGAGACAGGCTCAGGGTGGGTGAGTTCGCTGCGCGCTCACACCCTCTCCCTCTTCTGCCTGGGTCGCCCTGGAGCACCATGGCCAGGAGGCCAGCCCAAGCCCCTCGCCCACCCACCGCATCCACCCCACCCTCCGCATCCCACCCCACCCTCCCCAGNCCCTCCGCATCCCACCCCACCCTCCCCAGCCTGAAGCAGAGGCCTCCGCGGAGGTCTCAGGAAACACCCTGTCCGGGTTTCCTCTGTCCCAGCCAGCTCTCCAACATCCTCGGGCGGTGACCCACAGGCAGAGCTCACGCGGCCTTTCTCCTGTCAGGCCACTGGTCATCCTGCAGGGTGTGGGGAAGAGAAAAGGATGAAGGTTAAACTCAGCTTCAGGGGCGTCCCTGGTGGCTCAGCAGTAAAGAATCTGCCTGCCAACCCAGGAGATGCTGGTTTGATCCATGGGTTGGGACGATCCCCTAGAGAAGGCAACCCACTCTAGTATTCTTGCCTGGAGAATCCCATGGACAGAGGAGCCTGGAGGGCTCCAATCAATGGAGTTGCAAAAGAGTCGGATACAACTGAGTTAGCACACAAACTCAGGTTAACTCAAGACAGGCCAGGCTCATTGCTCACCCCATGTTTACCTGCTCCACATTTATAGAGACCAAGTCATTTTTTGTCTTGGTTTTGCAAAACTACACATGTAATGTGATTTTCCCCACCTTTCCTAGGAGACTCCTGGTGGCACTCTCCCTGCTTAAAGACTGTAGAGGCGGCAGGTGTTCTCACGCAGGGTGGCCAAGGTGCTGGCGAGCGGCAGGTCTTTGACCCTGGCGATCTCTCGAACCGTGTGCAAGGCCAGGCCCGGGTGGGCGTACTGGCAAAGGCTCTTGGGAACCTGGAAGACACCAAGCATTCAGGACATCGCTGTGCTTTCTGTGCACAGCCGTCAGGCACGTGTCCCTCCCCGGCCCTTCCCGAGCAGGGCCTCTTTGGAGCTGTGTAGAGACCCCTTTACCTGCAGGTGCAGGGAGAGTCCCAGTCATGGGGGCTCTGGGTGAGCAGGGTCCCACGCTTCCTTGGACAACCCTCTACAGGGTAGAGCTTTGCACTGCCTGGAAGAGAGTGGTTACCCTTCAGCTTCTCAGCCCCCTAGACTTTGGTTCTGCAAAGCAACAGAGAGGAGACATCTACACAGCCAAGGGCGGGACCTGGAAAGTTACTGGGCACTCTGGTCCTGCCAGCCTTGCATGGGTGACCGCCCACCTCCCACCCTCTCTCCCCAGCACCTCAACTTAGCTTGAAGATGGCCCTACCTGTCGAGGCAGGAAATAGGGAGCATCCGTCTCTACGATGATCCTCTCCAGCGGGATCTGTTTCAGAGCTTCCCGGGCCTCCCAGGCGGAGGAGTAGGTCAAGACGGCTGTGAAGCCCACGGACATGTTGGGAAAGTGTTCCAGCAGGGGCTCGATGACCGGGTAGCTGCCGGTGAAGCAGTGCCTGCGAGGAGGAGAATCCCACTTCAGGATTCTCTCATTACCCACTCTGCCAAAGCCCCAACTCCCTCTAGACATTTCACGTCTTCTGAGTTAATTATGGTGGACAAATTCTCAAAAATGCAAAGACTGCATTCGAGGAAGGACTCACAGTCGACACAGTCATGCATTGACAAATGCAGGCCCTCTGGATCACGACGACTGTGGGCAGAAATTACGTCCATGTAATCGAACAAACCGGAAGGGGCCTTCTCTTAACCTGACACCTGTCCATGTCCTTAGTACCATATACATCAGCCCAAAAGGGCCAAGTGACTGTGCCTTGTCTCATCTCTGGCAGCCGCTCCACTCAGAGGCATCACTGTTTGCCTGGGTGCCTGGAAAGCAGTGGTCTAGAAGCCTGACAGCCCCACCCTCTTCAGTCACCTGTCAGGTGGGATCTAGACTGTTTCTTCAGTTAACCCATCTCACCCATCCTGAAAGAGCCAGCTGTGCATCACCTCCTGGCCCCCTTGTAGCCAGAGGCAGCTAAGGGCCCGTGCTCTGGCTCCCTGTGCCCAGCTCAGCCCCACACCCTCTGGGCAGTCACCAGCAGGCTCTCTCTCACAGCTCCTCCAGGGGCCCCTCAAGCCAAGCCCATGCCCAGAACAGGCCCACGGCAGGAGGCTGGCGAGTTTACCAAACTAAAGAACCCCTAGATACCATTTAGAGAAGATACCTCCTGGACTTTAAGGCGGGGTGGGGAGGGGTGAGCTTTCAAACTGCAAGCAGGAGAGAAAATGTCTTTTCTGGTGCCCTGGAATGCTGTGTGCTCAGCCACTGCACCCATAGCAGCTTCCCCAGATCAGCAGCTCTCATTTCTGAGAACCGAGCCTCCGTCACAACCTGCTTCACGGGATGGGGGTCACAGTGATTCAGGGTATTAGCTCAAACCATATGAAGCTGTCATTTTTTACGTAAAAAGTGGTCAAGTATCAGAAATTTCATTTGGGTCAAAATGACAGTTAATCTTCTGAAAAGACCTAACATTATCAACGCTCTTCTCACTGCGTTTGTTTTTCCCAGTAACATCCCAGACAGAGGGACATGTTCACTTCATTTGCCCGCTGAAGTTCTAGGCTCTCACCTGTGAATCTTGTAGTCTGGAGGCACACATTTTTTCATGATTTTCAGCAGATCTTCATCAGCTTCTCGGCAGTGGATTACCAAGGGCTTCCTTAGAGACACGGCCAGCTGTAGCTGCCTCTCAAACACCTGGGAGAAGGTAGCGACAAAAACCTGTGGGTGAGGGCCATTCTGGACGTCTGTTACCTCCAGACCAGCCAGTCCAGTGGGCAACCCCCACCATCTCCCATTCTTTGTTTTTAAGCTCTATAATGCATAATAATAGCTAACATTTACTGACTGCTTACTAGGTAGTATTATTATTTAGGTGTGTTATAACCTGTAATCCTCGAAAACACAGTAAGATGGGGTGCTCAGCCCATGATGTAAAGAAATGGAGGCTCTGAATGAGGTCAGATAACTTGCAGTTGATTAGCTGGAGCACCCCGATTCAAACCAGAACCCAGGCTCTGCATGGAGCAACCGCTGCTGCTGCTGCTAAGTCGAGTCAGTCGTGTCCGACTCTGTGCGACCCCATCAACAGCAGCCCACCAGGCCCCTCTGTCCCTGGGATTCTCCAGGCAAGAACACCAGAGTGGGTTGCCATTTCCTTCTCCAATGCATGAAAGTGAAAAGTGAAAGTGAAGTCGCTCAGTCATGTCTGACTCTAGCGACCCCATGGACTGTAGCCTACCAGGCTCCTCCGTCCACTAGGCAATGCTTATTTGGGGCTCCAGGGGTGGAACAGGGCTCAGGAGCATCACTCCAAGATAAGTGTCCTCTCCTTCACTGGCCCTGCCCCTACTCCCACTCCCACGAGGGAATCCATCACCTTCCACACCTTTTCCTATGTGAAAAGTTGCCATGGATATATCTGCATGATGCCTGACTCTCAGAGGTGCTCAACTACTTGTGGAAAGAATAGATACTAAAGCTATTTCCTGCAACTTGCTTTCTTAACCAAAATCAGATCTCCTGCTAGGTGAATACCTACAGATACATTACATTTTAAAAAAACAACGCTCTTAATGTTTCCATGAGTAGTTTTTTTTCAATCGTGGAATATAATTCATGTTTGAATTTTTGAGTCAGGTGATTCACCTGAGAATGACATTTTCAAGTCCAACACTCATACTGCCTTGTCTCAAGATAGTGGCAATGAGCCAATATCAATTCTGACATAACTCAGGTTTAACCTGTGTTTTCAACTAAAGGAAAGTGAGCCAGGAAACAAACAATGTGGAATTCTTTCAAGGACTTTAACGATGAGCTAATTCCAGTGCTGAGAGCCCACTGGAGCCCTCTTTAATATATATGCCCTCGTTGAACTCCTCCAGAGGCAGAAAGCTGCAAGAGATTCTAATTTCAACACTTAATTTTTGCTTCTAAAAAGCTATTTGCATAATCAAACTATTATAGACTTGGGGTGGAACATTACATGGCTGTTAAAAAAGCCCATTTTTCAAAGAATATTTAATGAAGCAGGAACATTTTCACAGTGGAAAAAACATTCAAACTACTACTTTCTCTAAACTTACTACTTTAAATTCTTTTTTAAAAGGCACATACATACAGCACTCATTTCCTTGATTCTTTGAAAGATGCTCATAAGACCTGCCACCAACTATCCCTTGAAACTCTCCAAGGGATAGAGACAATAAAAATATGAATTCCAAAACACATCTGAATTTTAAAAACTATTAAGAAGAAAGAATTGTTAGGGGACAGGAACAGCGGCTGCAGTGGAGCATGTGTCATCCCCAGGAGCCAGCAGAAAAAGAACAAGAGGAGATGAAGCTCACTGCAAGGGAGAAGTCATGGTCGCTCTCTCCCATATGGGGAAATGATCATCTTTGCTCATTTGTGTGTTTTGCAAAATATTCTGCAATGGGCACACTAACTTTAAAATCAGAAGAAAAACAATTGTTTAATTAAACAAACAAAATGTGTTGCTTCCCAAGAAGGAATGGAAGCTTTGACATTTGTATCATTAGCTGTAAAAGTCATTCAGCCCCTACCCTCCTCTTCTTTCATAATACAACTGAAAGGAAAGAAACAGCTTGAGAAGCATTTGACCAATGACATCTGGGCTTGGGGAGAGGGGGTCTGGATAAGAGCAATCACGTTTTTAGAGATTTTGAATTCTTTAGTTCCCAAAGTGGAGAAACCCTTATGTAACCACTAAGAGAGGAACATTGTGAGCAAACGAAGGACGATGTTACCTTGTGCTGCTCTGGGACAGGCGTGGTGCACTTGTGAGAGTAATCCAAGCCCATCTCCCCGAATGCCACGGCCTTGGGGTGCCTCAAGGCTTGCAGAAGATTTCTTTCTTGACTCTCACTGTAGTAACGTGCAAAATGCGGGTGACAGCCAAAGGCACCCCACACCAGATCCTCCTGCAACAGGTCCTCCCAGAGGCCATCCGTCAGGGTGCGAGGATCGCAGAAGTCAGAGATGCAGCCCTGAAACTCCTTAGGGAAGGAGCTGCTGTAAATCTTCCTGAACTTGGTAAAGGTCCCTTTGAATGACAGCTTGGAATACAACATGTCCAAATGACAGTGGGTGTCGATGAAACCCTCCAGCCTGGGCTCCCGACGGCTCCTGGGCGGGGAGCTCGATGCAGGTTCCTCACCCGGCCGGGGCAGCACATCCTCCTGGAATGTTCTTTTCTCCTTCGCGTGTCCTTCTGAGCTTCTGGAGAAACGAGATGAACGAGACTTCCGGGATCTGCCTTCCTTGGCAGCCTCAGGCTCCCTGGACGTAAGCGGGGGGCTCACCGTCGAGGCGGGGGAAGAGCCCCGGCCGCTCCTGCCCGCCTGCGTCGTGTCGCTGCCGCCACTGCCCACTGACGGGTACCCAGGAGTCTTGGGACCGCTGGCCCAGTAGCTGGCATAGTCACACCAGGGACTGCTGTACAGGTGAGCCGGGTACATGACGTAGTCCGTGGGGAAGGCAGAAGCCTCCGGAACTGCGGAGGGTTTCAGGGGGACGGGCTCCTCCTGAGAGAACCTGGCCGTGGAAATCTCGTCCACGTCGGACCAGTCACTTCCTGAAGAGGTGCGCTCCATCACCACCTCCCGGTCCTTAGGCTGCGGAGAAGGGAAGCGACAGAGGTTTGCCTTTGTCTTGTGTGAGGACAGCCTCCCGTGCTCGGCCACCTGCCAAACAGAGGCCCTGGCCGCTCTCTGGCCTCGGTGACGGCACGGCATTGACTCCTTAGCGCACTTTGTCATCTGGTTTCCTGATTACTCCCCAGGAAGTGAGCCAGGTTACCACGAAATAAACTTGGGATCATGGTGTCATATGCCCTCCCTGGAAGGGAGGCTGTGCCTGCCTTCCCTTTCTGAAGAACCCCTCTTGGAAAAAAAACTGCTCTCTAGGACATACGGGGTATGGGGGGTGTGGTTTTAGAGAAAAGCACCGCCCAGCATCTCATCACTAACCACAGGTCTGTTGCACATTCGAAATATACCACCATGCAGTTGGAGTCGTTTGAAGGTGTCTGCAAATTCTATGACGTTACTCTCCATTGAAAGGTGGGGTTTGTGACCCCTCCCCTTAAACTGGGCCAACTTGTAGGGTAACTGATAGAGCCAGAAGGGACTGCAGCTTCCAGGAGTAAGTCAAACCAGTTTTGCTCCTCTGGGGGAGGTCGACTACCATATGACTTCTGAGCACCCACAGCCACATGCTAGAGAGGTCACAGGTAGGTGCCAAGCACCAGCTGCTGGACATGTTCACATGTGAGCATGTCAATAAAATACCTCCGACATACACTAACAGATAATTAACATCTTTGCAATCTAGCTCTTCAAAATATATTTCACTATTTCCTTTTCCCCCAACAACAAAAGTTAATCCGATTAAAATTATAAAAAATGTCCAAAAGGAAGGTAAGGGTTTCTCCTCAAAATGATACTTCCCTTTTCTGAGGGTTCATTTCATATTCAAGTCCTCACAAAGTCTCTTGTAATACAAGATATACTCTTTTATTTGAAGAAGATAAATGACCCTATGACCCTAAACAAAACTCCGTTAAGCTAATTTGAGAATTTAAAGAGGTTCCCTAAACTCATTTCTTTTTTTTTTAAAGAGGGGAGATGGGAAGCAAAAAAGGTAACAGATTAACAATTGTTCCTGGGGGTATGACCTCACAGTTCTCTGCTAGACATCATTTTAAACAAAGGTCATTTTAAACTACCATTTAAAGATAGGTTTTAGTTTTTTATAAAGATAACTTTTTAAATAGCAATAAGGTAAGTGGTTAAGCATAAAATTACACTGGAAACTTAAAAAACAAAATATGTAGGAGGAGGAATAGGGCAACACAGGGCCAGTTGGAAAGTTACTTTTCACTAAATACATTTTTTAAACAGTGGAAATATATTTCCTAAAATACTGACCGAAAGAATAATTAGACATGGTTACACTGTAGGATGCCCAAAAATTTACCTCCCAAGACTGAACAAATGCAAAGAGATTTGCAAAAGGAATGCAAAAGGAATAGCTATTTGCAATGTGGGATAGAATTTCCAGAGACAGAATAATTCAGACCAAAAAGTGCTACATCGTATCAATGAGCTCTCAGCTACAGGAAACTCTACAAGTCAAATGACATCTTTTTTTTGTTTAATATATGTAACAACAAATAACATGGAATGGGAAAGGGGAGGAGGAATCTACAGAGACTAAGAGATTTAACACTTTAGAAAAGGACACATATGACTCTTACATCCTGCCTGAAACAATCATGAAATAGGGAAATTTAATCACTGACTGGATATGTGTGCTCAGTCGTGTCCGAGACTGCGAGCCCATGGACTGTAGCCCACCAGGTTCCTGTGTCCATGGGATTCTCCAGGCAAGAATAATGGAGTGGGCTGCCACTCCCTTCTCCAGACTGACTGGATAGTTGACCCTATTAAGGACTTGGGGGAGAGGGCAGAGGGAGAGATTAGAACTGTAGTTACGCTTGTTTTTCCCCTAAAGATCCTAATTTGAGAGAGAAACACTACAGTATTTATGGGTGAAATGATATGGTAGGTGCAATTTTCTTCCAAATAAGTTGTGGAGAGAAAAGGGATCCAGAGCTCAAACAAGACAAGACTGGCAGTGAGTTAACACTTACTGATGATGAGTAATGGGTAGTCGGGTAATTTTCATAAATATTTTTAATATCTCATAATAAAAACTTTAAATGGAAATAACAGCAATTAAAATTCCAACTCAGATGGAAGGGTAGAGATGTCCTCTGGCTGCTTCACAAACGATCATTTGAGGGTACTGATTAAAAAAAAAAAAAAAAAAACTAATTCTGCAGTTCCATCTCAGACCTCTTGAGTCAGATTCTCATTCTTCTCATCAGGGAAGTTCAGGAAATCACATTACATGACTCAAAAAGTAACTCCAGTGACAACAAAGACCATGTCAGAGAAATATGTGAAAAAGTTCAATAAAACTAATCAAATATGAGGGGATGGGAAATGGCAGAGTAGGGGGGGAAATGACTTCAAAAAATGCACATGTACCTAGAAATACATATGATAAACAGACTGTGATGACATCATCTAAGACCTTGAAAGACTTTATATATAGTCAAGTTGGCCAGGAAAAGGTTTTGGATTCCTTTTTGGGAAAATCGTCAATTACCCCTACTCAAGACTGCCTAAGGTTCAGTGCATATGGTGAAATTTAAAGCTGCATTTATTGAGAGTCTACTACACACGAGGCACTGAGCAAAGTATTTTCATGTATTAATTTAGCATTCAGCAAACTTCACAAGCCAAATCCAATACACTACCTGTTGGTTTAAGTAAAGTTTTACTGGAATATAGCCAGGCTCATTCACTTAAATATTGTCTATCGCTGTTTTCATGCTATTACAGAAGAGTTGAATAGTTGCAATGGAGGCCTTAAAAGCTTAAAAAACCTAAAATATTTACTATCTGGTCCTTCACAGACAGAGTCTGCTGATTCCAGTATTAGTCTGTGATAACATTTAAAGAATCATGCCTTTTTATACAGAGGAAGAAACTGGGGCTCAAAGAGGTTAAATGACTTTCTCAAGACTGCAGTACACCGGCAAAGCCAGGATATGAACTCAAAATGTCTGATCTCAACACTCACCTGCTAACCTACCCAGATATATACTCAACAGGCAATCTAAGTGTCCAGTCTGACAAACAAGAGTTTCGGTACAGAAGTTTGGAAAGTTCACCCATAACAGGGAACTCCAGGCAGTGAAACAATGATCTACATTAGACAGGAAACACAGGCATTATACACTGGGTTGGCGGGAAAAGTAGTTTACAAAACCTACTGCTCTTGGGTTTCCAATTAAATACAGCACATATGGGTTTTGTCCTTCCTGCCAAAAAACTCTTATTAAAGTTATAGGAAATGGATGTGAAAAAGCATAAACCTATGAAGAGAAAGCATACAGAAAAAAAGAGCAAAGCAAACTAAAAAAATAATCAGACACCAGAAAGCAGATAGAGGAACAGTCACTGGATAAGCAGATCACAGATGGCCAAAACTTAGGCCTGCAGGGAAAAAAACCCCGAAACATGCTGAGTCATACTACAGGCCCCCAGAAGACCCAGCAATTGGAGGATCAGAGCTCTCAAAATGAAGGCCAGGCTGGAGATGAAAGTAAGAGGATCTGTGAAGTTAGAGCCCCAGATCCCTGCTCCCATCATGTACAGATGGGTCTGCCCCTTCCCCGCCCAGCAAAAGATAAGGTTCGCGCTCGGAAAAGTTAAGCCAAGGAGCCTGTGGAAGAATCAGGGACAACAGACACGTAGCTGAGAGTCATCACATGTTAGACACTGATGAACCCAGGCACCTCCCTCAACCTGACTCCTAAAACACTAGCAGCTGGCCCTGTGCTCCTGAGCAGAGCCCCGGAGGACCTGTCCCAGGGCCCACCCTCACCCTCCAGCAGCCTCTGAGGATGAAACTACCGGTGACCACCGGATGCTAAAGGCAGCGGTTGATAAGCCCACCCAGGCACCAGGACTTCCAACTGGCTTAATGCTTCATCGTTAAAACATGAACAGATCCCCGAAACATCTGAGGAAAAGCCTACCACAAAAGATGACGCCAAAATATTCAGGGGAAAAAAACAACAAAACAGAAGCAAACTGAAAAAGTAGTGCGGAAAGAAAACTTCAAAACAAATTTTTAATTCATATTGTCAGAGAAACAAGAGAAGGTATTATAAACTCAAAATGAAACAGGATGTCTAAAAAAGGACAACTCAAAAAACTGAGCCAGTGTTTTATAATTTAAGTATGCCAAACATGTTAAAAGCATGTGTTATCATCGGATGCACTCTCCTTAATTATGCATAAAGAAAGCAGAGATGAAAGCAGACAGAGGGAAAAAAGGAATCGTAAGGAATCAAAAGGAATATACCCTCAAAAAAAAAAAAGGTGGGGAGCAGACTACTTATTTTGACAATATTGAGAAGAATTTTATGGTACTGTTAGGGGAAGCATACTGACTGAAACCACCCACCCTGGCCAGGAACCACAGTAACCATCTGCATGAGTTGTTTCACGACAGTAGGTCCTGGTAAGGAACACGGAACTAATAAGCTACCACCAACCGGAAGAGTTCAGGAAAGGTCAAAAGGAGACACCACATGTCCAGCCACCTCCCAGAATCCTCCTCTCTGGCACCCATCTTGGCTGAACAAGGCATGCACCACCAGGAAGGACTCTGAGTCAGAATGACCGGCTAAAGACAACCCAGAAACTAATCCCATCACCATGAAACCCGAGACTTCCAGCCACAATGGCAGGGCTGTTCTCCTGGGTTCCCTTACCCTACTGCTCTCCACCTGGGTGCCCTTTCCCAATAAAATCTCTTGCTTTGTCAGCAAATGTGTCTCCTCAGACAATTCATTTCCGAGGGTTAGACAAGAGCCCAGTTTCAGGCCCTGGAAGGGGCCCCCCTCCCTGCAACAGGACCAGCACTCTGGAGATGAAAGTCAAAAGAACAGAAAACTACAGGAAAGAAACAAAGATGAACTTCACGGTAGACAAACTTTTATAAGATCGGAAATATAATCAGAGTATTCTAAGTCCGTCAGCTATGAATACAGTCATGATAATTGTAAATAGATTTGACTAAAAATTGTATTATGAACCAGGGAGCTATAGGAAGGCAGGATACATTTACACGTGTGGGTACCATCAAAACGTAGAGAACTAAATTCTCGTCTCCTGTGTAAAGTCTACAGATGATGTCTAAATTTTTAAAAAATAAACGGTGTGAAATTACTTAGAAACACAGACTAGAAGAGAGAGATGAAAGGGGCTACCTCCGAGCAGCAGTCATGAAGCATGGGCAGAGATGGGTACCACAGGGGAATGTTTTTCCCTCCGAATCAGAAGCAATGATAAAAACTGCTAGTTTCCCTTCAGTGCTATTCAGTGTCACCCTCTCCTTCCTCTAGAGCAACAGAAGTTTATCTGAATGTAGTGTTTCCCAGATGGAAGTCAGTCTGGACTTTTCCAGACTCTCTTGCAAGTGTTGGCCAGATTCTTCTCAACAGATATGAGCAGATACAATGAGGACTACTTCTGAGCCAAACTCTTAAAAGGGAGGGAATGTCCTTTGCTCTTCTCCCCTTCCTCCTGGCTGGAATGTCAAAGTAACGTGCAGAGCCTGGTCACAGCCACTCAAACCACAAGATGGAAACCGCCGGGCGGCAGCAGAGAGCCAAGCAGGAAGCACCGGGTCCCCCACACCGTGGACCCATCCTCTACAAGGCAAACTGCTTAAGTCAATGTTATTTTGGCCTTTGTTACACAGGAAAATCTGTATCTTAACATATAAATCCGAAAGCAAAGCTAGCACTGAATCGAGGTTTCTTAATAAATCTGAAAGGCGTGATACAAGAGAACTATCAGTTTGTGTCCTGAAGCCCTGGGTAAGTCAAGGACTGCGCTGAATGAGTAACGCTTCATGATCAAACTGAAAAGACCAAGGACATTTAACAAAACTCAAAACCCCACGCTGGACCGGAGCTTGACTCACCTTCTGGCCATTCAAATGCGAGTCAGAGTCATCCAGAAACTGCAGGGGTGGCGAGCACTCTTCGGTGACCACCCTTCGGCCACGCAGGGGCTCCTCGCTGGGTCTCTCCTGAGGGTCTATCACCACCCTCCTGTCACAGAAGCCGCTCTTCTCCAGCACAGCATCCTCCTCCTCCGCTCTGACCTCTGGGGTGGACTCTCTCTCCTTCTGAGGAGCAGCCACGCTGACACTCCCGGCTGGTCCCTCTCCGCGGCGGGGGCGCTCTGTGATGTGGGGTTTTGCCTGTGGGGCCGCCTCTCCCTTCCTCTTTGGCATCGACTTTCCCAGGATGCCCTGGATGGCCTTTAGGTAGATCATGGCGGAGCCCTGGTCTCGACGTCTATCCCTCTGCCTTTTCTGGACCTTGTGTGGTTCCTCCGTTGTACCATTTTGACCCTCCACTTCCGCTGCCAATTCAGAATCCACGGAGCTACGAGGGCTATCTTTGGAATCAACCTGGAGAAAAAAAATGAGAAATTATGAAAGGTGATTTCACATACAAAGCACTTAGCAAATGAGACATTAGTGGAGACGTCATGCCAGCCCTCAGCACAGGCAGCCACTGTGAACAATTTCAGTAGAAACTGGACTAGAAGGGCGGGCTAAAAGAGATGAAAGGGGCTATCTCCGAGCAGCAGTCATGAAGGATGGGCAGAGATGGGTACCACAGAGGATGCCGCCGCCCATCGTTTGTCTACAGCTGCCACAAGGAGTTCTACTATCTGGCAACGTGACACCGCCGCTTCACATGCTTCAGTGGCTCTGTGTCTGCCTGACTCCTGAGTGTGACCCCGGAAGCTCTCCTCCCCAGCTGGCCCCCAGCCTTCCTTCCAGCATCATCTCCTGCCTTTCTCCACTCACCCAGGTGTCCTGAGAATGAGGGAAGCACTGGAGAAGGGGGAAAGGAGGGCCCTGGAATAAGCAGTGCCCTAAGCATCAGAACAACATTTCATAATCCTTTCTGGACACACACTGTTCTTGTTTCCTGAAATGTCCTTGTCCATCAAGAGAACTCAAATGACACCTCCTCTGTGAGGACTTTCCCGATGCTTAGTCACTCACTCCTCTGACCCCTCGTACTCCAAATATCCCTGTTACCACACTCCACACCTCGTCCTGTGATGAACTGTCTCATTCTCTGCACCACCAGCCCCAGCACAGCCTCACCCAAGCACTGGACATCCACTGAGTGAGCAGAAGACAGGATCGCCCGTCAAAGTCTCATCACTCAAGAGCCAAGATGTGCAATGCTTTCTCGTGTCTGGGTTGTGTGACCCTCTAAAGGGCCCCTCCAAGGAAGGATGCTGCCCTCTTCATCTCCCTGCTCCTCCCATCTAATGCTGGGCCGGGATGAGCAGGTGCTCAAAGGAGGGCAGCAGCCTCAAGAACACTGGCTGTGAAGTCAGACTGACTTGGGATTACACTGTAGCTCTGACCTGTGCACGCTGTGTGGCCTTGGTCCAGTCACTTGACCTGTCTGAGTCTCACTGTCCCAGGGTCTACATACATAGCATGTGCTCAAACATTTGTCCACTGGTACCTAAGCATTTGTTAAGTAAGACATAAAGATAACACTTCCATCAACTATACTTCAATTAAAAACAAACAAGCTTAAAATCTTAAGGATTTAGCATAACTATGGCTTTACTTCTCAAAAAAAATGATAAAACAGATAACACTACCCACCTCACAAGACTGAGAATTATGTGAATGCACCTGATGTGAAGTGACTCATTGGAAAAGACTCTGATGCTGGGAAAGACTGAAGGCAGGAGGAGAAGGGGATGACAGAGAATGAGATGGTTGTCTGGCATCACCGACTCAATGGACATGAGTTTGAGTAAACTCCCAACAGTTGGCGATGGACAGGGAAGCCTGGCATGCCGCAGTCCATGGGTTTGCAAAGAGTCAGACATGGCTGAGCGATTGAACTGAACTGAACAGAGGTCAAATATTGAGATTCACCTTTGACAAGCTTTAGCTTCCCAGGTGACGTTAGTGGTAAAGAACCCACCTGTCAGTGCAGGAGACATTAAGAGACATGGGTTCAACGCCTGGGTCAGAAAGATTCTCTGGAAAAGGAAATGGCAACCCACTCCAGTATTCTTGCCTGGGAAATCCCATGGACAGAGGAACCTGGCGGGCTACAGTTCATGGGGTCACAAAGAGTCGGACCTGACTTACCTACTAAACCTCCTTCTCCAGCACATCATAAAGTTCAAACTTTTCCTTCCACTCTTCCTTCCCCAAACTGAATTAAAAATTTGGACATGTCATCAACAGATAGACAGAGATTTCATGTTCCCGGGTTGGAAGAAACAATATTGTGCCAAATGCAAGCTACGGATTTAATGCGATCCCTGTCAAACTACCAAGGGTATTTTTTGAAGAACTAGAACAAAAAACTTCACAATTCATATGGAAACACACAAGACACCAAACTGCCAAAGCAGTCTTGAGAAAGAAGAATGGAGCTGGAGGAATCAACCTTCCTGACTTCAGATTATACTACAAAGCTACACTCATCAAGAGAATGTGGCACTGGCACAGAAGCAGAAATACAGACCAAAGGGAAAGATAGAAAGCCCAGAAATAAACCCATGCACCCATGGGTAACTTATTTTTGACAAAGAAGGCAAGAATACTCAGTGGGGCAAAGGCAGCCTCTTCAATAAGTGGTGCTGGGAAAACTGGACAGCTACATGTAAAAGAATGAAATTAGAACACTTCCTAACACCATACACAAAGATAAATTCAAAATGGATTAAAGACATAAATGTACGACCAGAAACTATAAAACTCTTAGAGGAAAACATAGGCAGAACATAAATCAAATGATGATATAAATCAAAGCAAGATCCTCTACGACCCACCCCCTAGAGTAATGGAAATAAAAACAAAAATAAACAAGTGGGACCTAATTAAACTTAAAAGTTTTTGCACAGCAAGGAAACTATAAACAAAGTGAAAAAACAACCCTCAGAATGGGGAAAAAATAATAGCAAATGAAACTGAGAAAGGATTAATTTCCAAAATATACAAGCAGCTCACACAACTCAATACCAGAAAAACAAACAACCCAATCAAAAAGTGGGAAAAAGACCTGAACTGACATTCCTCCAAAGACATACAGACGGCTAACAAACACATGAAAAGATGCTCAGCATCGCTCATTATTAGAGAAATGCAAATCAAAACTACAGTGAGGTATCACCTCACACCGGTCAGAATGGCCATCACAAAAAGTCGACGAACAATAAATGCTGGAGAGGGTGTGGAGAAGAGGGAATGCTCTTGCACTGTTGGTGGGAATGTAAACTGATACAGCTACTATGGAAGAGGTATGGAGATTCCTTTAAAAACTAGGAACAAAACCACCATATGACCCAGCAAACTCACTCCTAAGCAACCAAAATTTTAAAAGACACATGTACCCCACTGTTCATTGCAACACTATTTACAATATCGAGAATATGGAACCTAGATGTCCATCAACAGATGAATGGATAAAGAAGCTGTGGTACATACATACCATGGAATATGACTCACCCATAAAAAGGAATGTATTTGAGTCAGTTCTAATGAGGTGGATGAACCTAGAACCTATTATACAGAGTGAAGTAAGCCAGAAAGAGAAAGATAACCATCATATACTAATGTATATATATCATATATAATGAATCTAGAAAGACGGTACCAATAAATTTATCCGCAGGGCAGCAATGGAGAAACAGAGAGAACAGAATTATGGATACAAGGCGGGGCCGGGGAGGAGGGCAGCCAGAGGGTGAGATGTATGGAGAGAGGAGAGAGTAACTCGGAGATTTACACGACCATGTGTAAAATAGACAGCTAGTGGGAATTTGCTGTATGACTCAGGGAACTCACACGGGCTCTGTATCAACCTAGAGGAGTGGGACTGAGAGGGAGACCGAAGAGAGGTTCAAGAGGGAGGGAACATATGTAAACCTATGGCTGATTCATGTTGATATTTGACAGAAAACAACAAAAGTCTGTAAAGCAATTATCTTTCAATTAAAAAAATAAATTAAAAATAATTTAGATATGTCATAATAAAGGCTAAACATAAGGTCGGTGAAGGTGCTCACAACAGAGACATTTAACCTTCTCTATAAAGTAAACGAAAATCATCAACTACCGTTAGGATCTGAGGGACTTCCCTGGGGGCCCAGTGGTTAACAATCCGCCTGCCAATGCAGGGGACATGGGTTAGATTCCTGGTCCTGGAACTAAGATCCCACACACCACGCGGCGACTAAGCCCATCTGTCCCAACAAAGACCCAGCACAGACCAAAAACAATTAAAAAAACAAATCTGAGAAAACCTTGCCAACAATTATCCTGGAGGCCAGCAGGAATCGCTAATGATTCCAAAATGCCAGTCTAGCTATGGTCTAAACGTGTTCCCCACAAAATTCAAATGTTGAAATCTGATCCCATGGTGGTGTTATTCTGTGTGTTCTCTGGGAAATGATTAGATCACAAAAGTGACTACTTCTTAGTGACAGGATTAGTACCCTAGTGAAGGGGCCCCAAGACAGCCTCCTTGTCTGTCATGTGA